>SNVD02003286.1:0-17376 GCA_013180625.2 Boswellia sacra
CCTCAAAAATATTGAAACGGATCACTTTGCCATCAAACTCCATGGTGAAAGTGCCATCATGAAAATCAATCTTGATTCTAGCAGTTTTCGAGAATGGTCTCCCTAAAAGAATCGGTGTTGGATTAGGAGATGTCTCATCCTCTATTTTAAGGACATAGAAGTCTGCTAAAAATACCAATTGATTCACCTGCACAAGCACATCTTCCACAACTCTTTTGGGATATGCATTAAAATGATCAGCAAACTGAATGGTAATACCAGTTTTCGCAAAAGGTCCAAGATTAAAAGAAGCATAAATAGAATATGGCATGAACTTATCAATGCTCCTAAATCTAATATAGCTCTTTCAAACTTGGTATTACCAATGGTGCATGGAATGATAAACTTACCTGGATCTTTGCATTTTGGAGGAATTTTTCTTTGCAATACAGCTGAAACATTTTCCCCCACACTTACTTTCTCATTTCCCTTCAACTTTCTCTTGTTGGTGCATAACTCCTTGAGAAATTTTGTACCACGAGGTACTGCTTAATGAGCAGCCAGAAGTGGGATATTTCCTCGATTTTGTGCAGAGTTTCCAGATATCTTGTTCTGTTTCTCCTTCGCTTGTGCAATCTACTAGAGAAAGTTGAGGAGAACGCTATGACGGAATGGGAGTTTACAGGATTTTGCCTGTAGAAGTCAGTGTTTTGGTTCATGGTGGAAGTGGTGTCATCTCCTTCTCATTTTGTGATTTATTTTGCAGGCATCTATTCCTCTTCGTTTTGCAAAGTTATCGCCAAGAAATTCTCTCTTGATGTGATCATCGTTTGATCGATAATTTCTTCCTGACCTTGCCCAGATTTGCTCATGCTAGTGGGCCACTTGTCCATTTGATTGCCAGTTTTGGATACTTGCCCCAGTTTCCTGCTGGAATTGCATTGTGTTAGTGGCAAGTGCATTAACAATATCCTGGAGTGACATACCTGATTTTTCTGGAGCTGGTTGTGGTGCTGGTTGTGGCATTGGTGGTGGTTGCATTTGAAATGGTTGCTGCACTCTAGGTTGATTGAAACTTTGTGGCCGATTGGTATCACATTTGGAGTGATTGGTTGATGATTCCAGTAACTGAAATTATGTTGATCTTCCCATCCAGCATTGTAAGTGCTAGAGAAAGGATCATACCATTGCCTCGTTTGTCCTGGAAATCCACCCATGGCATTGGCTTGTTCCATATATTCTTCTTGTAAAGTTGTATACATATCGATTGGATGCTCCATCGTAGAATATATCCCACATTCATAAGATTTTTGCATATCTCCTACAGCCATGTTTTCCACAAGAGAGGTTAGCTCAGAAAGTTGTTGTTCATTGTTCGGAGTGCTTACCTCATTTACTCTCCATGGTACTTGTGGCTCAAATCCGCTACTGAATTGATAGAAATTTACTGCCATGTTGTCTAAACACAAACAATCAGAAAAGAAAAAACAAAAAAAAAACACGAATCAACAATGAAAACAAAATAACAAATCGATTAAAAAATCAATCCCCGGCACCGGCGCCGAAAACTTGATGCGTTCGAAACTAGCAAGTATACTAGTCGCACAAGTAATAAAGTGATAAGTACGATATCGGTCCCACGAGGATTGATTCTAATTGAATTTGTTATTTCCAGCAACAATAAACTAAACAGGGGGGGATTCTTGTTGAATGCTTTACTAAATGAAATAATAATGCAAACGAAGAATAACAAAACAGAAAGTAAATTTGAATGAAAATCAATGGGAGAAAGCTGGTTAAGGGATCCTTCTCTACCACAAGATATGGATTTGCGAATTAATCGTAGAATTGTCATCCAATTACAGCATTGAAGTTATCAACCGTAGATAACAACAAGCTCTGTTATCCCAATCTTTCCTTCCTTTGTTGTTAAATAAAACAAGCTCTTTATTTAATCTCTATCCATTAAACAACCTAGAACAAGCTCTCTGAGTTTAATTCAATGGATGCATTATGATAAGAAAGATAGGTTGATCGAAGCAATAAACACACAAGCTCGGATTATTTAACTTAGGTTATATTCTCCAATTGTAATCTCTGATCACAATTTTGCTACTAATGATTAGAAATCCAAGACAATTACGGATCAAGATTTCTAGTCTAGCAATAAATCACAACCAGATTATATTCTGTTGGCCACTCAAATACAATCAGCAAGCAATCATAAGCATTAAATATGGGAGAATACAAGCAACTTCAATTAGAGAATTGGATAACAATTCCTTCCACAATCAACTTACAAAAACCATATCAGGGGCTTTGAAATCACCCTCAACCAATTCAGATTCAGTTATACATGTTTAAGAACGTGGTAAATACAATACAACATGGAGACATTCCAGAAAATGAAAGGGAAGGAAAAACTTAGCAAATTTGATGTAATTCTCTTTGGATTGTAGTTCTTCCTCTTTCCAAGCTTCTTTCTCCTTCAAGAACTCCAAGAGATGAAAGAATTCCAGAGCTTCAGCCTCCACCACGTTCTCCCCTCTTCAAGTTATGAAAATAAAACCCTAAAATGTGCTTAAATACTCTGCTACAGTGACTTGCTACAGTGCCCCGTATTATACATGCTACAGTGACTTGTGGAATTATATTTCTATACATCTCACACTGTTTTGATTACAACTTTTGATACACTGAATGGATTTATAAACGGTAAATTTCTCCAGAAAATAGACTTCGAGAGCTTTCCAATGGTATATAATATGTCGTCGGGTTTATTGTATATCAATACAATTAAATCCGAGAAGATCACTGACTAGCAGAGGTGAAAATGAAGGGTTCTACTCCATTTTTGTGTAAGTTGCTCCAAAACTCCTACAAACATGAAAACCACACAAAAACATAAAAATACCAAGGAATATAGCAAAGAAACATGGACTAATTGATATAAAAGTAATACATAAATAGACACCGTCAGTAACACTCCTGTTGTCAAGCTCCCTGGTTGAGGAAAGCTCGACCCTCGAGTCTTGTTGTTGTTTTCACCAAGACATAATGGCTAAGGTCAGAGATTATTTAAATGTGTTGGAAACACCATAATCTCAGGTAGCTCAACTTTGTAAGCATTCTCTCACTGCGTATGTAAAACTTTGAAAGGTCCATCAGCTCTAGGCTTCAACTTGGCATATTTGCCTGGAGAAAACCTTTCTTTTCTAAGGTGTATCCACACTAGATCTCCTTCTTTGAACTCAGCATACTTCCGATGTTTGTTTGCTGCAGCTTTATACCTCTCATTTTGCTTAAAAATCTTCTCTCGAACTTGTTCATGTAGTTTCTTGATGTTCTTAGCTCTCTCCTCTGCATCACTGCTAAATTGAGTTTTGGAAGGAATAGGAGCTAAATCCAAAGGACTTATTGGATTCTTGCCATAAACAACCTCAAAAGGACTATGACTAGTGGTTTGACTTGATGATTTGTTGTAAGCAAACTCAACTTGGGGTAAAACAAGATCCCATTGCCGTAAATTCTTACCAACATAACTCCTCAGAAGATTTCCCAAACTTCTGTTGATAACTTCAATTTGTCCATCTGTTTGAGGATGATGAGATGAACTAAAGTTAAGTGTAGTCCCCAGCTTTCTCCAAAGCGTACGCCAAAAATGAGATAAGAACTTTGGGTCACGATCTGAGACTATGGCCTTAGAAATGCCATGCAATTTCACAATCTCCTTGAAGTACAAATCGGCCACATGAGTCGCATCATTTGTCTTGTTACAGGGGACAAAGTGAGCCATTTTAGAAAATCGATCAACCACCACCATGATTGAATCTTTGTTTCGCTGTGTTCTAGGCAATCCCACCACAAAATCCAAGCTAATATCTTCCCATGGATCATTAGGAATAGGTAATGGAGTGTACAAACCAGTGTTCTGCCCATGACTTTTTGCCACATGACAATTGTACACCTCTTCACATGCTTCATCACATCCCTTTCCATCTTTGGCCAATAGAAGTTTTCCTTCACAATAGCAATATTTTTGTCTCTCCCAAAATGACCACTAATGCCACTGCCATGTGCTTCATTAATGATTAATTCTCTCAAGGAACATTGAGGAATACACAATTGGTTTTCCTTGAGTAGATAACCATCCTGCAAAACAATTTGGTTAGATGAAAACTCATTACAATTAATCCATATTTTGCCGAAATCTGGGTCATCCTTGTAAAGCTCTTTTAGAACTTCAAACCCAACAACATTCACTTGCATAGAGGTCAGCAAAGAATGTCTTCGGCTTAAGGCATAAGCCACCACATTTTGAACTCCATATTTGTGCTTGATGGTAAAGTTGAAAGCTTCAAGAAACTCTACCCATCTGGCATGTCAAGCATTACGCTTCTGTTGGCTGTTGATGAACTTCAAAGATTTATGGTCAGAATATAGAACGAATGGTTTTGGCAAGAGATACTGACTCCAATGCTTCAAAGCTCGACAAATAGCATACAACTCTTTGTCATAAGTTGAGTACTTTTTGCGAGATGCATTCAATTTTTCACTAAAGAAAGCAATTGGTTTGCGTTCTTGACTAATAATAGCACCGGAAACAAGATCAATACAATGCTGTATGTCTCTCATTAGAGGAAGGCCTGGTGTTATCTCATTTGGTATAACATCATAGTATTCTTCAAGAAGATACTTCATCTTTGGAGGCGGTTTGTTACTAACTTCATTTTCTTCTAACAACAAGAACACATAAATTTCACTTCCCCTCTCCAACTCTCTTCTACATTCTGTTTGGGTAAGCAAAGCATTTCCCTCCCCTTTAGTAGGTTTAGGAACACCTTCTAACTTTGAAGGACCCAAAATAACTTTGACCCCATCTTTAAAGAATGTATAAGTATTCCTATAGCCATCATGCATTACTCTCCTATCATACTGCCATGGTCTACCAAGAAGTAAATGACAAGCATCCATAGGAACAACATCACACCATATTTCATCTTTGTACTTTTTCCCAATAGAAAATGAAACAAGGCAGCGTTTGCTTACCTTGATCTCGTTATCTTTCCGAAGCCATGAAATCTTGTAAGGTTGAGGATGCTTCTCTGTTTGAAGGCCAAGTTTATCAATCATCTCCGTAGACACCACATTTTCAAAGCTGCCACCATCAATAATAAAGTTGCACACCTTGCCATGAGAAGAACATCTGCTATGGAAGATATTTCTGTGAAGCCAATCATCTTCTCGCTCTTGGGCAATACTCAAACTCCTTTGAATAATAAAGAGAGAATCACCTCGATTTGCATAAGTGACTTCCTCTTCATCAACAAATTCTGGATTATCAAAATTGATCAAGGCATCTGACTCGATCTCTTCATCAATTTCGTAAAAGTCATTAAATAGTGGTGGTTTTCCATGATCCTCAAAGAAGTCATGGTCTACTTCATCATAAAAGTCATCAAATATTGGTGGTTTTCCATGATCCTCAAAGAAGTCATGGTCTACTTCATCATTCTCCACCGATTCATCTTTATTAGCAGCATCATTATCATCATAATTGCCCAAAGGACTTTGATCTTCTACTTCTCCTTGCATTCCACCTGCGAATTCTTTATTTTCCAAAATTACTAAATGTTGCTGGAGTCGTTGGAGCTGCCGCATAACATCTTCAATGATCAAACGTTGCTGGACTTGCTGGAGTTGCCGCTTGAGATCTTCGATGATCAAATCTCGTTCATCTCTTTGAGAAGGAGGCAATTGGGTAGTAGAAGTAGCCTTGTGAGTACAACCAGCCATTGAACCAAAAGCTCTAATACCAAATCTGATACCGGATCTTCGAGATATGGCTCTGATACCAATCTGATGCCGGATCTTCGAGATATGGCTCTGATACCAAATCTGATACTGGGCTGCTGGATTATAATAGATGAGGATAGGATCTTCAAGTTGATTATCAACTCAACCAATGGCTGGAACAAATAGAATGGAACCTAACAAACACTCTTTGAAAGGATAACAAGCTCACCACCAAAGTGAACACCAATGGGATAACAGATAATTCCCACCCAGGGTATGTAAACCAAGGATATACAGGGCTTAAATGGATAACAAGCTCACCACCAAAGTAAACACCAATGGGATACAGATAATTCACCACCCAAGGATGTAAACCAAGGATACAGGGCTTAAACTAACTCACTACTCTATGGAATCCACCAAGAGATACAGAGTTAAGGAGAAATCAGTATAAACACTAAAATTTCACTCAAATTCGAATTCCAAACTTCACTCCTTGAACACACAACTTTGGGACTTTAAATAACTTGGAACAACCCTCCAAGCATAGGTAAAAGACAATAATTAGATGTGTTCAACAATTACAGCTCAACCTATATTTGACAACTCAATTATTGCCTAGACTCATAAGTAACACATTCGTAATACAAGCACAACAACAACTAGCTAGAATTCAATTCCAACCAACTAAGCAATCAAATTCAAATTCTAGAGTAGACTTTAATGCACCATTAACTATGAACCAGCTGTGAAGAGATAGTCATAAATCCCTGCAAACAAGTCCAAATGACACATTGACAAATTTGTTAGAAAGCTGACTTCAAGATCTCTTACAACCACAAATATTGACATTAAATTCTCTGCACAGCAATACCAGTTCTTTTACGAAATTACCCCCCATTTTGGTTCATGTGCACTCTTGACCATTGTAATAATTTGTACCCCTTGATGATCTATCATGAATCCCATGGATTGTAACACTCCTAGTGTCCCAGACGGTATATAATATGTCATCGGGTTCATTGTATATCAATACAATTAAATCCGAGAAGATGGTTGACTAGCAGAGGTGAAAATGAAGGGTTTTACTCCATTTTTGTGCCAGTTGCTCCAAAACTCCTACAAACATCAAAACCACACAAAAACATAAAAATACCAAGGAATATAGCAAAGAAACATGGACGAATTGATATAAAAGTTATACATAAATAGACACCTATCAAATTCCCCCACACTTAGACTTTGCTAGTCCTCGAGCAACTAAAATGATACGAAACAAAACTAACCGAAACAGAATCAAAGAAAAATTAAAACACACACAAATGCTTCAACTTGCAAATAGGCCTCAAAGATTGTACTTAATTATAACCCAGGGAAAACTTCAAAATAATGCACTTGATCAAGAATTTTATCTCAAAGATTAGTTTCGCTTCACTTCAATTCCTCAAGTGTGTGTGTGTAGAGCCATTCTCACCTAATCACTTGTAACCCTGATGAGTTTATGCATAAAAATGAATCATATTTAATATTGAAGATGTGTGTATAAATGAACTCCATAGGCCTGCTTTCCAAGTCACTCTCCACTAATGTAGACATGCACAACACCAAGGATCAAGTAGGACTTTATTAAGCTTGTAACGTTTGGCTTGGGTGAAGGTATGATCAGGGATAATAATTTGGCTCAAATCACCCACAAACATATAAATCATTCAAGACTATGTAGAGCTCACCCCTATAACACAACTTTATTTTAATTCACCAGGTTACTCCCCCAAACTTATTTAGAACACTCAATCTTCTTTTTTTCCTCTTCTCTTCTTCTTCTTTTTTTTTTGTAGAAAACAAAAGAAACTACACCCCCACACTTTGTTGTTTCATTCTTTTTAAGAACACCCAAGGGTATAGAACTCTTTTTCTTTCTTTTTTTTTTTTTTTAACTGCAATTCCACTCCCCCACACTTAAACAATACATTGTCCTCAATGTTTAAGTACGTGAAAGATAAGTACAGATTTTTTTCTCTTTTTTTTTTTTTTTTTACAAACATAATAAAACTCACTTGCATTGCTCATGGCACAATCCAACCTCCTCTAACTTCCCAAAACCAGAACATAGCTCACAATGTAATTGCGAATGATTTACATGCTCATAGGTAAGGGATAAACTGTTTGGAACAAATTCAATTGAGATTAGGAAATCTTTTAGTGAGTTAACAAAGAAAAAGGTTTACAGAGTCTCAAAGGGGTAACTAGGGATCAATTTTAGTCAAGGTTGGCTCTTAAGGCTCAAACGATCCAAAGATGGCCTAAATCATTTCCCGAATGTTGCACAGTCTAGGATTTCGCCTCGAGTGACCATCAAACAAGTTCTAGAATTCATTAAAATCTGAAGAAACACTTAAATTACATACACTTTCTCTAAGTAAACAAATAACTCAGTGATAATGGCTCGGTGCTCAATTTTGTGCAAGGAATCAAAGGTAAAGCAAAAGCTATTTAACATTTCAAGCACACAGATCTATGCATCATTTATCATTTTCCAAGAGTTATTCTCAATTCACTCCTTGCCTTATCATTGGCCCATAAAATGCAAGAGAAGAGGTACGTGGCGTTGTTACACCTGAGTCAAGATTGTATATTTAATGATACCAGGCTGCTGGATTATAATAGATGAGGATAGGATCTTCAAGTTGATTATCAACTCAACCAATGGCTGGAACAAGTAGAATGGAACCTAACAAACACTCTTTGAAAGGATAACAAGCTCACCACCAGGGTAAACACCAATGGGATCCAGAAAATTCACCACCCAAGGATGTAAACCAAGGATACAGGGCTCAAACTAACTCACCACTCTATGGAATCCACCAAGAGATTCAGAGTTAAGGAGAAATCAGTATAAACACTGAAATTTCACTCAAATTCGGATTCAAAACTTCACTCACTTGAATACACAACTTTAGAACTTAAATAACTTGGAACAACCCTCCAAGCATAGGTAAAAGACAACAATTAAATGATTTCAACAATTACAGCTCAACTACTCCATTGACAACTCATTTATTAACTAAGACTCATAAGTAAACTCATTAGGTAATAAAGGCACAACCAACTAAGCTAGAAATTCAAATTCTGACCAACTAAGCAATAAAATTCAAATTCTAGAGTAGACTTTAATGCACCATTAATAGGCCCATCCTTAAGCATGCAATAATCGATTATGCAGCTAATCACACCGGGCAGGAATGGATTCTAAGTTTAAACTAGCTCAGGTCGTAGTTAGTTCAGCTTCTAGTACGAAATGCTTATGAACCAGCTGTGAAGAGATAGTCATAAATCCCTGCAGACAACTCCAAAATGACACATTGACAAATGTGTTAGAAAGCTGACTCAAGATCTTTTACAGCCATTAATCTTGACAATTAATTCTCTACACAGCAATATCAATTCTTTTACGAAATTACCCCTCATTCTGGTTCATGTGCACTCTTAACCATTGTAATAATTTGCACCCCTTGATGATCTATCATGAATCCCATGGATTGCAACACTCTTGTGTCAGGCTCCCCTGTTGAGAAAGACTCACCCCCTCGAGTCTTGATGTGTTGTTTTCACCAAGATAAGGACTAAGGTCATCGATTATTAATGTGTTTGGCACACCATAATGCTCAGGTAGCTTCAATTTTGTAAGTCATTCTCTCCAATGCTTGTAAAACTTTGAATTTCCCCATCAGCTCGACGGTTCAACTTGGCATATTTGCCTGGAGGAAACCTTTCTTGTCTAAGGTGTATCCACCTAGATCTCCTTCTTTGAACTCAGGCATACTTTGTCCGATGTTTTGTTTGCTTCAGCTTTATACTTCTCATTTTGCTTCAAAATCTTCTCTCGAACCTGTTCATGTAGTTTTTTGATGTTCTTAGCTCTCTCCTCTGCATCACTGCTAAATTGAGTTTTGGAAGGAATAGGAGCTAAATCGAAAGGACTTATTGGATTCTTGCCATAAACAACCTCAAAAGGACTATGACCAGTGGTTTGACTTGATGATCTGTTGCAAGCAAACTCAACTTGAGGTAAAACAAGATCCCATTGCCGTAAATTCTTACCAACATAACTCCTTAGAAGATTTCCCAAGCTTCTGTTGATAACTTTAGTTTGTCCATCTGTTTGAGGATGATGAGATGAACTAAAGTTAAGTGTAGTCCCCAGCTTTCTCCAAAGCGTACACCAAAGATGTGATAAGAACTTTCGGTCACGATCTGAGACTATGGCCTTAGGAATGCCATGCAATTTCACAATCTCCTTGAAGTACAAATCGGCCACGTGAGTCGCATCATTTGTCTTGTTACAGGGGACAAAATGAGCCATTTTAGAAAATCGGTCAACTACCACCATGATTGAATCTTTGTTTCACTGTGTTCTAGGCAATCTCACCACAAAATCTAAGCTAACATCTTCCCATGGATCATTAGGAACAAGTAATGGAGTGTACAAACCAGTGTTCTGCCCACGACTGATGCGTTCGAAACTAGCAAGTATACTAGTCGCACAAGTAATAAAGTGATAAGTAGTTATCGTTCCCACGAGGATTGATTCTAATTGAATTTGTTATTTTATAGCCACAACAGAACAAATGGGGGGTTTTGTTGATTGATTAACTAAGTGAAATAATAATGCAAACGAAGAATAACAAAACAGAAAGTTAATTCGAATGAAAATCAATGAGAGAAAGCTGGTTAAGGGATCCTTCTCTACCACAAGATATGGATTTGTGAATTAATCGTAGAATTGTAATCCAATTACAGTAATAAAGTTATCAACCGTAGATAACAACAAGCTCTGTTATCCCAATCTTTCCTTACTTTGTTGTTAAATAAAACAAGCTCTTTATTTAACCTCTATCCATTAAACAACCTAGAACAAGCTCTCTAAATTTAATTCAATGGATGCATTACGATAAGAAAGATAGGTTGATCTAAGCAATAAACACACAACTCGGATTATTTAACTTAGGTTGTATTCTCCAATTGCAATCTCTGATCACAATTTTGCTACTAAGGATTATAAATTCAAGACAATTACGGATCAAGATTTCTAGTCTAGCAATAGATAACAACCAGATTTTACTCAATTGGCCACCCAAATACAATCCAGCAAGCAATCATAAGCATTAAACATGGAAAATACAAGCAACTTCAATTAGAGAATTGGATAACAATTCCTTGCACAATCAATTCACAAAAACCATATCAAGGGCTTTGAAATCACCCTCAACCAATTCAGATTTAGTTATACATATTCAGATGGAATACAAATACAATACAATATGGAGACATTCCAGAAAATGAGAGGGAAAGGGAAACTTGGCAAATTTGATGAAATCTATTAGGATTTGTAGTTCTTCCTCTTTCCAAGCCTTCAATCTCCTTCAAGAACTCCAAGAAATGAGAGAAATCCAAAGATGCAGCCTCCTCCACGTTCTCTCCTCTTCAAGTTATGAAAATAAAACCCTAAAATGTGTTTAAATACTCTGCTACAGTGACTTGCTACAGTACCCCGTATATACATGCTACAGTTGCTTGTCGAATTATATTTCTATACATCTCACACTGTTTTGATTACAACTTTTGGTACACTGAATGGATTTATAAACCTTAAATTTCTCCAGAAAATAGACTTCGAGAGCTTTCCAACGGTATATAACATGTCATCGGGTTCATTGTATATCAATACAATTAAATCCGAGAAGATCACTGACTAGCCGAGGTGAAAATGAAGGGTTTTACTCCATTTTTGTGCAAGTTGCTCCAAAACTCCTACAACATCAAAACCACACAAAAACATAAAAATACCAAGGAATATAGCAAAGAAACATGGACGAATTGATATGAAAATGATATATAAATAACCACTATTATCAACGCTTTTTGCACAATGACTAATTGTAACCTCTTCACGTGCTGTGGTGGTCTATTTATGTTTTACTTTTATATCAATTCGTCCATGTTTCTTTGCTATATTCCTTGGTATTTTTATGTTTTTGTGTGGTTTTGATGTTTGTAGGAGTGTTGGAGCAACTTGCACAAAAATGGAGTAAAACCCTTCATTTTCACCTCTGCTAGTCAGTGATCTTCTCGGTTTTAATTGTATTGATATACAATGAACCCGATGACATGTTATATACCGTTGGAAAGCTCTCGAAGTCGATTTTCTGGAGAAATTTACGGTTTATAAATCCATTCAGTGTACCAAAAGTTGTAATCAAAACAGTGTGAGATGTATAGAAAATATAATTCCACAAGCCACTGTAGCATGTATAATACGGGGCACTGTAGCAAGTCACTGTAGCAGAGTATTTAAACACATTTTAGGGTTTTATTTTCATAACTTGAAGAGTGGAAAACGTGGGAGGAGGCTGCATTTCTGGATTTCTCTCATCCCTTGGAGTTCTTGAAGGAGAAAGAAGATTTTGAAAGAGGAGGAACTACAATTCCAAGAAGATTCATCTACAAAGAAGATTTTCAAAGAATTTGCTAAGTTCTTTCTTTCCTTTTCAATTCTGGAATTTCTCTGTATTGTATTTGTATTGTGTCTGAATATGTGTAACTAAATCTGAATTGGTTGAAGGTGATTTCAAAGCCCCTGATATGGTTTTTGTAAGTTGATTGTGCAAGAAGTTGTTATCCAATTCTCTAATTGAAGTTGCTTGTATTTTCCTATATCTAATGCTTATGATTACTTGCTGGATTGTATTTCGAATGGCCAACTGAATATAATCTGGATATTGTCTATTGCTAGATTAGAAATCTTGATCCGTAATTGTCTTGAATTTCTAATCATTAGTAGCAAAATTGTGATCAGAGATTACAATTGGAGAATATAACCTAAAGTTAAATAATCCGAGCTTGTGTGTTTATTGCTTAGATCAACCTATCTTTCTTATCATAATGCATCCATTGAATTAAACTCAGAGAGCTTGTTCTAGTTGTTTAATGGATAGAGATTAAATAAAGAGCTTGTTTTATTTAACAACAAAGTAAGGAAAGATTGGGATAAAAGAGCTTGTTGTTATCTACGGTTGATAACTTCAATGCTATAATTGGATGACAATTCTACGATTAATTCGCAAATCCATTTCTTGTGGTAGAGAAGGATCCCTTAACCAGCTTTCTCTCATTGATTTTTCATTCGAATTAACTTTCTGTTTTGTTATTCTTTATTTGCATTATTATTTCACTTAGTTAATCAATCAACAAAACCCCCTATTTATTCTGTTTTCGCTTTCGAATAACAAATTCAATTAGAATCAATCCTCGTGGGAACGATATCTTACTCATCACTTTAATACTTGTGCGACTAGTATACTTGCTAGTTTCGAACGCATCAAGTTTTTGGCGCCGTTGCCGGGGATTGATTTTCTAATCAATTTGTTATTCTGTTTTTACTACTGGTTCTTGATTGTTATTTCCTGATTGTTTGTGTTTAGGCTTTTATGTCCGAGGGAGAAGCGGATCAACGACTTAAGAGAATTAAGGAGTTTCTCCAATCCTCGAATTTAAGGCTAAATCGGTCAATTTCAACTCCACCTGATACCGGATCTTCGAGATATGGCTCTGATACCAAATCTGATACCGGGCTGCTGGATTATAATAGATGAGGATAGGATCTTCAAGTTGATTATCAACTCAACCAATGGCTGAAACAAATAGAATGGAACCTAAGACACTCTTGAAAGGATACAAGCTCAACACCCGGTAACACAATGGGATACAGATAATTCACCACCCAAGGATGTAAACCAAGGATACAGGGCTTAAAGGGATAACAAGCCTGTCTCTTATACACATCTAGATGTGTATAAGAGACAGGTTAAGGAGAAATCAGTATAAACACTGAAATTTCACTCAAATTCGAATTCCAAACTTCACTCCCTTGCATACACAACTTTAGAGCTTAAATAACTTGGAACAACCCTCCAAGCATAGGTAAAAGACAATAATTAAATGATTTCAACAATTACAGCTCAACTATTACATTGACAACTGATTTATTAACTAAGACTCATAAGTAAACTCATTAGGTAATAAAAGCACAACAACTAAGCTAGAAATTCAAATTCCAACCAACTAAGTAATCAAATTCAAATTCTAGAGTAGACTTTAATGCACCATTAACTATGAACCAGCTGTGAAGAGATAGTCATAGATTCCTGCAGACAACTCCAAATGACACAGTGACACATGTGTTAGAAAGCTGACTTCAAGATCTCTTATAGCCACAAATCTTGACATTTAATTCTCTGCACAGTAATACCAGTTCTTTTACGAAATTATCCCTCATTCTGGTTCATGTGCAATCCTGACCATTGTAACATTGCACCCGCTTGATGCTCTATCATGATCTCATGGATTGCAACACTCATGTGTCAAGCTCACCCTGATTGAGCAGACTCGACCGTCGAGTCTTGATTGTTGTTTTTCTCACCAAGATAAGGAACTAGGTCCAGAGATATTAAATGTGTTGAAACACCATAATGCTCAGGTAGCTCAACTTTTGTAAGATTCTCTCCAATGCGGTGGAAACTTTGAATGGTCCTCCAGCTCTAGGCTTCAACTTGGCTTTTGCCTGGAGGAACCTTTCTTTGTCTAAGTGTTCCACACTAGATCTCCTTCTTTGAACTCATCATACTTCCGATGTTGTTTACTGCGCTTTATACCTTCTCATTTTTGCTTCAAATCTTTTCTCTCGAACTTGTTCATGTAGTTTCTTGATGTTCTTAGCTCTCTCCTCTGCATCACTGCTAAATTGAGTTTTGGAAGGAATAGGAGCTAAATCCAAAGGACTTATTGGATTCTTGCCATAACAACCTCAAAAGGACTATGACCAGTGGTTTGACTTGATGATCTATTGTAAGCAAACTCAACTTGAGGTAAAACAAGATCCCATTGTCGTAAATTCTTACCAACATAACTCCTCAGAAGATTTCCCAAGCTTCTATTGATAACTTCAGTTTGTCCATCTGTTTGAGGATGATGAGATGAACTAAAGGTAAGTGTAGTCCCCAGCTTTTTTCAAAGTGTACGCCGAAAATGAGATAAGAATTTTGGATCACGATCTGAGACTATGGCCTTAGGAATGCCATGCAATTTCACAATCTCCTTGAAGTACAAATTGGCCACGTGAGTCGCATCATTTGTCTTGTTATAGAGGACAAAATGAGCCATTTTAGAAAATCGGTCAACCACCACCATGATTGAATCTTTGTTTCGCTGTGTTCTAGGCAATCCCACTACAAAATCCAAGCTAACATCTTCCCATGGATCATTAAGAACAGGTAATGGAGTGTACAAACCAGTGTTCTGCCCATGACTTTTTGCCACATGACAATTTGTACACCTCTTCACGTGCTTCATCACATCCCTTTCCATCTTCGGCCAATAGAAGTTTTCCTTCACAATAGCAATAGTTTTGTCTCTCCCAAAATGACCGCTAATGCCACTGCCATTTGCTTCATTAATGATTAATTCTCTCAAGGAACATTGAGGAATACACAATTGGTTTGCCTTGAGTAGATAACCATCCTGCAAAACAAATTGGTTAGATGAAAACTTATTACAGTTACTCCATATTTTGTCGAAATCTGGATCATCCTTGTAAAGCTCTTTTAAAACTCAAACCCAACAACATTCACTTGCATAGAGGTCAGCAAAGAATGTCTTCGGCTTAAGGCATCAGCCACCACATTTTGAACTCCAGATTTATGCTTGATGGTAAAGCTGAAAGCTTGAAGAAACTCTACCCATCTAGCATGTCGAACATTAAGCTTCTGTTGGCTGTTGATGAACTTCAAAGCTTCATGGTCAGAATATAAAACAAACGGTTTTGGCAAGAGATACTGACTCCAATGCTTCAAAGCTCGACAAATAGCATACAACTCTTTGTCATAAGTTGAGTACTTTTTGCGAGATGCATTCAATTTTTCACTAAAGAAAGCAATTGGTCTGCGTTCCTGGCTAATAACAGCACCAATACCAATATTGGAAGCATCACATTCAACTTCAAAAACCTTGTTGAAATTTGGAAGTGATAAGATAGGAGCTTCTGTCATCTTCTTTTTAATCAGCTCAAAGCTTCTTTGTGCATCTTTCGTCCAAGTAAAACCATTACCCTTTAAGCATTCAGTGATTTGAGCCATTATAGTACTGAATCCTCCAATAAATCGACGATAAAATGAAGCTAACCCGTGAAAACTTCGAATGTTGTGGACTGATGTAGGAATCGGCCAATTCTAAATTGCTTCAATCTTGCTAGGGTCCATCTGAATTCCATCTTTTGAAACCACATACCCCAAGAAATTGAGGCTTTTGGTGAAGAACTCACACTTCTTCAAGTTGGCATAAAGCTTTTCACTTCTCAAGGTGTTAAAAACTTGCTGAAGATGATCCAAGTGATGCTCCTCATCTTTGCTGTACACAAGTATATCATCAAAATATATAACAACAAACTTGCCAATGAATGGTTTAAAGACATGGTTCATCAACTGCATAAATGTACTTGGTGCATTAGATAGGCCAAATGGCATCACCATCCATTCATAAAGGCCATTCTTTGTTTTAAATGCAGTCTTCCATTCATCACCAGTTCTCATACGAATTTGATGATAGCCACTTCGAAGATCAATTTTTTGAGAAGACAGTAGCACCATGAAGTTGATCAAGAAGGTCGTCAAGCCTCGGAATAGGAAATCTGTAATTAATCGTGATCTTGTTAACAGCCCTACTATCAATGCACATTCTCCAAGAGCCATCCTTTTTAGGCACCAAAAGAGCTGGGACAGCACAAGGACTCATGCTTTCCCTCACTAACCCTTTAGTGATAAGCTCATCAACCTGACGTTGTAATTCTTCGTGTTCTGTGGGACTCATTCGATAGGCTGATTTATTTGGCAACACAGCACCTAGAACAAGATCAATGCAATGTTGTATGTCTCTCATTGGAGAAAGGCCTGGTGGTATCTCATCTGGTACAACATCATGGTATTCTTCAAGAAGATACTTCATCTCCAAAGGCGGTTTGTTACTAACGTCATTTTCTTCTAACAACAAGAACACATAAATTTCACTTCCCCTCTCCAACTCTCTTCTACATTCTGTTTGGGTAATCAAAGCATTTCCCTCCCCTTTAGTAGGTTTAGGAACACCTTCTAACTTTGAAGGACCCAAAATAACTTTAACCCCATCTTTAAGGAATGTATAAGTATTCCTATAGCCATTATGCATTACTTTCCTATCATACTGCCATGGTCTACCAAGAAGTAAATGACAAGCATCCATAGGAACAACATCACACCATATTTCGTCTTTGTACTTTTTCATAATAGAAAATGGAATAAGGCAGCGTTTGTTTACCTTGATCTCGTTATCTTTCCGTAGCCATGAAATCTTGTAAGGTTGATGATGCTTCTTTGTCTGAAGGCCAAGTTTATCAATCAGCTCCGTAGACAGCACATTTTCAAAGCTACCACCATCAATAATAAAGTTGCATACCTTGCCATGAGAAGAACATCTGCTATGGAAGATATTTCTGCGAAGCCAATCATCTTCTCG
>SNVD02003287.1:0-17715 GCA_013180625.2 Boswellia sacra
AACGTCTAATTGATCATGACCTTTGTTTTTGTTCAAATCCTTTAAGCTTGGTGCTTGAAGACCATAGGGAATAACATGTCTTTGGAATAGCGAAAAATCTAAGACTTGAGTCGTTGGCTGAATAGCCCAAGTGAATTAAAAACTTCATTTGTGTATAATTGAAAATTTTCCAATCTTAGTGAGAGTGCATTATGTGGGGAAATGATCATGCAAAATTTGGGACACTGTTTATTATGCATATGATTGCAATGACTAGTTGTCGAGATACATTTTTACAATAAAGAAAAAGATATTAGTGCCCTTGTTACACAATTGAAATTATAAGGAAATACAAATCAAACAATTTGCTATTTTAGTGGAAGAACATTTCAATTCATTTCTGATGCTGGAAGGAAGCCTTGTTTGACTTCGGAGAGCCAATCCACGTTGCCTCAAGGATAAACCACGAAGCACCATGTTGGGACCTTATCACGGCAAACTTGGAAACTTTAGTGACTACTGTTGCTGATATGAACAATTATACTAGAAACCAAGAGAGATCTGTTTGAGGAGGAGTGCGAGAGCAAAAATCGGTAGTAAGTCGTGAAGCTGCCTTTGATTATTGCCCAAAAAAAGTTTAAAGTCCATAGTAATTATGGTTTCCTTTCCTTCTAGGTCTAAAGTGACTGGTAGCTCATAGAAGAGCTCAAACCGCTTTTGCTGTAACATGGAAGGAAATAGATGCAACCATCAGATTTGCTTTGGATTCTTCAAAAATCATAAAGAACAGCCCTAAAGTGTTATTAGCTTGAGAAGATCACACAGAGGATTTTATCAATGTTTTCTATGAAAGTTAGAAGTGTTTTAGGAGAAAAGCTTGTGTATTTGGCCCTAAATATATCTTAGAAATTAGATGGTAGATCTATGAAATAATCTATAAATTTGGATAAAAGAAAAGGTGTAAGCACTGGGATTTTGCTTATGGTTTGATAGTCCAATGATGATAACCAAAAATACCAATCAAAGTAGAATTGTGGTATGAAATGACACTAAAAGCCCTAAATACAAAAGGAAACCCCAAGTAAAGCATGCTAATAGGAGATTTTAGGGTTTTTGGACCAATTACAATGTGTGTTCTACTACACATGCACGTGTGTAAGGAGGAAAGCACGTTTGTGCTTTGAAAGATATATAAACCCAAAGTTCCTTTTAATTGGAGGAAGTTGGGCATTTTGGTGGAGATAGAGCATTCGACTGGATTTTTCTTCCAATTTTCTTTGATAAATAGCATGCAAACACTAAAAGTAACTCAAGGAACCTTTTATTGAAGAGTTCCTAGTGAGGATTTGTGAGTGTTCTTGAAGATTTGAACTCCACTTTTGAAGCATTTTGGTAAGCCTGAGGGCAAATAGGATTATTTCCCCTCTCTTTTGATTATTTTCATTCATTTTATGTTAGCAATTAGTCTCTCCTTCTACCTTTTTGTAGTTAGCATATTTTTGTGTTTTTGGATGAATTTTGAATTTATAAATGTAAGCAGTAGGCTTTTATATGATATATTATGGTTTTATGATGGATATTGATGAGTTTGCCATGCTAGAATTATTATATAATGATTATGCCATGATTTCCTATGTTTAAATATTAATATGAGGTTGCCATGGGTATTTAGGAATGCTTAGGGGGTGTTTGGTATAGGAGGTAGGAATCTTGAGAATGGGATTCACATTCCGGGGAAAGTAAAATATGGGAAACTGATTTCTGGGAAAGTAACATTACTGTGTTTGGTTACTCATAGGAATCTTGTCATTAATTCCTATGGGAATCAGATTACTTTGTTTGGTTGCAGATGGAAATGTTAATTTTGTTTATTATATGAGTAAACTTGATAATTAAAAGTTTTCCAATATTTCAAAACTACTTAAATTTTTTCTTGTTCTAGTATACTTGATAATTTTTTTATTTCAAATATATTAACAAATTTTATAATTAAAATTTTTTCAATATGTAAAAAATATTTACTTTATTTTTTATATTACATATGAAATAAAAAAATTTAATATAAGATTTTAAAGATTTTTCTGGGATTCTAATTTTAAAGATTTGAAAATTTTATTATATATATTTATATAAATGTTATATTAACAAAATATGCTAATTTATTGTTCCTCTCTCCTTCTATGTTTATTTTGGCTAAAACCACCACCACTGCACATAAATGGCACTCTGCTGTTGCCATCCACCACAAGCCACCCTCTAACGCTCGATTCCTTTCTTCTTCTTCACTGTCTGTTTGCTTTGCCCTTGCTGTTTTCCTCCAGTTTCCACCACTTGAAGCTCTGCCCACACCAAGCCACCCGAAGCTCTACGCTTTGCTTTTCCCACACCCAGCTGCGCATGCACCACCACCAGTTGCTGCTCGTTGCGACGACTGCCATCCAGCACCATCCTTCTCCGCCTCTCCTTTGTGAGCCTCGACTTTCTCATCACGGAGCTACAGGAGCTGAGGCCGATGACAAAGAAATGAAGAATCTTCGCCTGGGTTTGTTGACAAAGGAAACGAATCATCGGTGGAGAAATCAAACACTGTTTCTAATGGATTCTCATTGGCTATTTGATAGGTTGTTGTTGGCGAAAACAAGAGATGAGAGGGGCGTTGAGAGAGGGAAAGAGAGACAGAACTGGTTGGGGTGAGATGGGATGGGACGGTGGGTTTAGGATTCCCGGTAATCCGAAACTCAAAGGATGAAAGGGTTTCGGATTACCCTCTATTCACCGTCATTTGAAACCCATGGAAATCAGATGCCAGGGTTTAAAAAACTCATTTCAGCGTTCCAAACGCGGGGTAGATTTCACATTCCTATTCCTGTGGGGATAAAACCTTATAACAAACGGCCCCTTAGTGTGTTTATTTTTGCTATTTTGAAGGAAAATGCTTGTGGCATTGGTGGTGGTTGCATTTGAAATGGTTGCTGCACTCTAAGTTGATTAAAACCTTATGGTTGATTTGGTATGGCATTTGGGACGATTGGTTGATGATTCTAGTAACTGAAATTAGGGTGATCTTCCCATCCAGCATTGTAAGTGTTAGAGAAGGGATCATACCTGATGCGTTCGAAACTAGCAAGTATACTAGTCGCACAAGTAATAAAGTGATGAGTAAGATATCGTTCCCACGAGGATTGATTCTAATTGAATTTGTTATTCGAAAGCAACAATAAACTAAATGAGGGGGGTTTTGTTAATTGATTAACTAGATGAAATATTAATGCAAGCTAAGAATAACATAATGCAAATTTAAACAGATTGAAAAATAAATGAGAGAAACCTGGTTAAGGGATCCTTCTCTACCACAAGATATGGATTTACAAATTAATTGTAGAATTGTCATCCAATTACACCATTGAAATTATCAACCGTAGATAACAACAAGCTCTGTTATCCCAATCTTTCCTTACTTTGTTGTTAAATAAAACATGCTCTTTATTTAATCTCTATCCATTAAACAACCTAGAACAAGCTCTCTGAGTTTAATTCAATGGATGCATTAGGATAAGAAAGAGAGGTTGATCTAAGCAATAAACACACAAGCTCGGATTATTTAACTTAGGTTATATTCTCCAATTGTAATCTCTGATCACAATTTTGCTACTAATGATTAGAAATTCAAGACAATTGCGGATCAAGATTTCTAGTCTAGCAATAGACAACAACCAGATTATATTCAGTTGGCCATTCAAAATACAATCCAGCAAGCAATCATAAGCATTAGATATAGGAAAATACAAGAAACTTCAATTAGAGAATTGGATAACAACTTCTTGCACAATCAACTTACAAAAACCATATCAGGGGCTTTGAAATCACCCTCAACCAATTCCGATTCAGTTACACATGTTTAAGAACGTGGTAAATACAATACAACATGGAGACATTCCAGAAAAAGAAAGGGAAGGGAAAAACTTAGCAAATTTGATGTAATTCTCTTTGGATTGTAGTTCTTCCTCTTTCCAAGCTTCCTTTCTCCTTCAAGAACTCCAAGAGATGAAAGAATTCCATAGCTGCAGCCTCCACCACGTTCTCCCCTCTTCAAGTTATGAAAATAAAACCCTAAAATGTGTTTAAATACTCTGCTACAGTGACTTGCTACAGTGCCCCGTATTATACATGCTACAGTGCTTTGTGGAATTACATTTCTATACTTCTCACACTGTTTTGATTACAACTTTTGGTACACTGAATGGATTAATAAACCGTAAATTTCTCCAGAAAAATAGACTTCGAGAGCTTTCCAACGGTATATAATATGTCATCGGGTTCATTGTATATCAATACAATTAAATCCGAGAAGATGGTTGACTAGCAGAGGTGAAAATGAAGGGTTTTACTCCATTTTTGTGCAAGTTGCTCCAAAACTTCTACAAACATCAAAACCACACAAAAACATAAAAATACCAAGGAATATAGCAAAGAAACATGGACGAATTCATATGAAAATGATATATAAATAGACACTTATCAAATCCCCCACACTTAGACTTTGCTAGTCCTCGAGCAACTACGACAATATGAAATAAAACTAAACCAAAACAGAATCAACAAAAATATTAAAACACACAAATGCTTTATCTTGCAAATAGGCCTCAAAGATTGTACTTAATTATAACCCAAGGAAAACTTCAAAATAATGCACTTGATCAAGAATTTTATCTCAAAGATTAGTTTCGCTTCACTTCAATTCCTCAAGTGTGTGTGTGTAGAGCCATTCTCACTTGATCACTTGTAACCCGGATGAGTTTATGCATAAAAATGAATCATATTTAATATTGAAGATGTGTGTATAAATGAACTCCATAGGCTGTCTCTTATACACATCTAGATGTGTATAAGAGACAGGCACAACACTAAGGATCAAGTAGGACTTTATTAAGCTTGTAACGTTTGGCTTGGGTGAAGGTATGATAAAGGATAATAATTTGGCTCAAATCACACACAAACACATAAATCATTCAAGACTATATAGAGCTCAACCCTATAACACAACTTTATTTCAATTCACCGGGTTACTCCTCCAAACTTATTTAGAACACTCAATCTTTTTTTTTTTTTTGCAGAAAACAAAAGAAAACTACACCCCCACACTTTGTTGTTTCATCTTTTTAAGAATACTTAAGGGTATAGATCTCTTATTCTTCTTCTTTTGTTCTCTTTTGTTCTCTTTTTTTTCTTTTTTTTATTACACTTCCCCTCCCCCACACTTAAACAACATTGTCCTCAATGTGTAAGTACGTGGACGATAAGTACAGATTGGCTTTTGTTTTCTTTTTTTTCTTTTTTTTTTTTTACAAACACAATAGGACTCACTTGCATTGCTCATGACACATCCCAACCTCTTCTAACTTTCCAAAACCAGAACATAGCTAAGAATTTAATTGTGAATGATCTACATGCTCATAGGTAAGGGATAAACTGTTTGGAATAAATTCATTTGAAGTTAGGAAATCTTTTAGTGAGTTAACAAAGAAAAAGGCTTACAGAGGCTCAAAGGGGTAACTAGGGATCAATTTCAGTCAAGCTTGGCTATTAAGGCTCAAACGGTCCAAAGAGGGCCTAAATCATTTCCCCAATGTTGCACAGTCTAGGATTTCCCCTCGAGTAACCATCAAACAAGTTCTAGAATTCATTGAAATCTGAAGAAACATTTAAATTATATAAACTTTCTCTAAGTGAACAAATAACTCAGTGATAATAGCGCAGTGCTCAATGTTGCGTAAGGAATCAAAAGCAAAGCGAAAACCAAGAAACATTTCAAGCACACAGATCCATGCATCATTTATCATTTTCCAAGAGTTATTCTTAATTCAATCATGATCTTATCATTGACCCACAAAATGCAAGAAAAGAGGTACGTGGCATTGTTACACCTGAGTCAAGATTGTATATTTCAACAATCCTTAGGAACAGTAGCCCGCAGACTTAAGGTTTCCAGCCTATATACCTTTATTATGAAAGAACAAAACAAGAAACAAGACACTTCAAATAACATGAAATAAACACACTACAGATTTATTTAGAGAGAATGCGTTTCAAGGGTTAAAGAAACCCCATATTCTGCCATTCTCAGGTTTTTCCACAATTTTTTTTAATTCGAAACTGATAAAGACGAAAACACATAACAACTCTAAATTACGTAAAACTAAACTTACTCATAAAATAACAAAGTCCAACAAGTTAGCAAACACAAACAAGTCAGTTAGAATGGGTATAAAAAGTTTAGAAGTTAGCCTCCTTATTCAGCCATTATGGATTGAAGAGATCCACAATGCGTTTCAAGAGGACTTGAACTTTTTAAGCCACCACTCTAAAATCCAAGATTAGAAAATATTACCTGGAATGAAAGAAATAACCTGAAAAAGCTCAAAAGAAATAGCATGAAAAATCTCAAATAAACACAATAAAAAGAAAGCAAACAAAAGTGAAGCAAACAAGCAGATAAAGATTACAGATGGAGCGCTAAATCCAGTTTACGCCTTTTATTGCCCTCCTCAAACCAATCTATCCGAGCTATTATTGGATCAGGTGAATAGACGAATGCTTGCAATTTGTCAATTAACTCCCCTGCAGTTGAAGCTGTAACCAGGATTTGCCTCGCCGACTGTGAGATGAAGTTTTTTTCTACTGCTTGATCAAGAAAAGACAACAAACCATCAAAAAAATTATTGACATTTAACAAACCAATGGGTTTCCCATGGATGTTTAGCTGTGCCCAAGAGGTGATTTGAAATATCTCCTCTAATGTACCATAACCACCGGGCAAAGCTATAAATGCATCGGATTAACAACCATATATGCAATACGCTCATGCATGCTAGAGACCTGTAACTCTTCCCCCATTGTGTTGCCTACGATATCTCGTACAGCTAATGGTTTAGGGATAATGCCGAGAACTTTGCTCCCTCCCAGGGATGCAGCTGTCGACACACACCCATTAACCCAAGACTACCCCCTCCATAAATCAAATGAATACCCCTCGCAGCTAATGTCCTACCAAGATCAAGAGCTGCTGTTGTAAACTCTCCATCTTTACCAAATTGCGATCCACAAAATACGCATATATTTTGGAATAGCCAAATTGGTGTTTTCTCCATTCTACAAGTGCTCTAACCTTGTGTAAGACAATGATACACGTTAGGTAATATGCTTTTCAAGTGCAAGACAGGTTATAATAATGACATTTGAAAATATGGAGAATGGATAAATACACACGTAAAACTCTCAAATTTGACACATGGGGACATAATTTCGGTGGGGGTTGCTCGATGCAGATTTATCGCCCCGAGATTTGAAAAATTAGATATGCTTTCGGTGGGGTTTGACAAAACCACACACTTGTCTCCAACGTGAAACATGAAAAATGGAGATATACTTTCGGCGGAGGTTGACAAAACGCCACAGTTGTACTCCCACGTGAAGATGAAAAGTAAATATATTACTTTCGGCTGGAGGTTGACAAAACTCCACACTTGTCTTCCACGTGTGCTTAGATAATGGGGTAGTCATCTGGTTTGTCAAAAAGAAAACTTGAAATTAAAACAAACACATCAACAAACAACAACACACAAAAACAAAATTGATAATCAGATCAAACGAAACAAGAAAGAAATAAAATTCGACAACAACAACACACATTCAAATATACAAGTAGTTGTGATTGTGGCTCACATCTTCTCTGGTTTTACGTCCAGTAACGGCTGAAACGCCTTCTATGAGTCGGGGATTTGCTTCCCATCCAGTTTTCTTATAAACTGGCAAACAGGGTAGTTTTTAGTCAGATTCCCTAGACTATAACACTGCAATTCATCACGAAATTGTGTCCACAGATTAAGGAATTCACGCTGAACAAGTCCACAAGAATGAGACTCAAGAGTTTATAAAACATTATCCAGCGACTCATTACTCAAACCATTCTTAATAAATGAAAGTTTATCTTCTCTATTCCTGGACGCAAAACCTAATGAACGACAAGTCTGGTTACAATTCAATCTAGCACATTTATAACATACTTGTAACCTTTTTGCTCTTCGCCTCTTGGCGTAGTAGCTCTTTCCTAGACAAGCATGTATTTTTTGCAAGTTAATGTCAGGCTCATGACAATCTCACCTTGGCTTAAATAAGGCATCGGATATCCGCAGGCACATTTAGGAGCTATCAACGCCAAAGTCTAGTCATCCGTACTTTTATAAATTTTAAACACAGCATTTTGAGGAAGTGAAGGGAAATATTTACGAATGTTCGACAGAAAGATACCAGCATCCATTGAAGAGGAGACAAAGAGAGATATTACCAATAATATTATTGAGTCTGTTCTTCTCCAAGATATGCACGTTTCAAACCATCGGGCAATGGCTTCAACTCCCGTTTGGATGTTTCCTCAAGCTGTTACACAAATGAATTCGAAGCACGGAATAATCAAATTAAACAAAAGGAAGGAAAAGAAAAGAGCAGAAACGAAACTAAAGACACATAAAAGAGATAACAATACAATAGCAAACAAAAGTCAAAAACAAGTAAAAAAATATAAAAACAAATAAGACAGAATTATGGTGATTTGGTATGGCATTTGGGATGATTGGTTGATTTGGTATGGCATTTGGGACGATTGGTTGATGATTCCAGTAACTGAAATTAGGGTGATCTTCCCATCCAGCATTGTAAGTGTTAGAGAAGGGATCATACCATTGCCTTGTTTGTCCTGGAAATCCACCCATGGCATTGGCTTTTTCCATATCTCCTTGCAAAGTTGTATACATGTCGATTGGATGCTCCATTGTAGAATATACCTCACATGCATAAGATTTCTGCATATGTCCTACAGCCATGTTTTCCATAAGAGAAGTTAACTCAAAAAGTTGTTATTTAATATTCGGAGTGCTTACCTCATTTACTCTCCATGGTAGTTGTGGCTCAAATCCGTCACTGAATTGATGGAAGTTTATTGCCATGTCGTCTAAACACAAACAATCAAAAAAGAAAAACAAACAAAAATATGAATCAACAATGAAAACAAAATAAAAAATCGATTAGAAAATCAAGCCCCGGCAACGGCGCCAAAAACTGGATGCGTTCGAAACTAGCAAGTATACTAGTCGCACAAGTAATAAAGTGATGAGTAAGATATCGTTCCCACGAGGATTGATTCTAATTCAATTTGTTATTCGAAAGCGAAAACAGAATAAATGGGGGGTTTTGTTGATTGATTAACTAGATGAAATATTAATGCAAGCTAAGAATAACACAATGCAAATTTAAACAGATTGAAAAATCAATGCGAGAAACCTGGTTAAGGGATCCTTCTCTACCACAAGATATGGATTTGCAAATTAATTGTAGAATTGTCATCCAATTACCATTGAAATTATCAACCGTAGATAACAACAAGCTCTGTTATCCCAATCTTTCTTACTTTGTTGTTAAATAAAACAGGCTCTTTATTTAATCTCTATCCATTAAACAACCTAGAACAAGCTCTCTAAATTTAATTCAATGGATGCATTACGATAAGAAAGATAGGTTGATCTAAGCAATAAACACACAAGCTCGGATTATTTAACTTAGGTTGTATTCTCCAATTGCAATCTCTGATCACAATTTTGCTACTAAGGATTAGAAATTCAAGACAATTACGGATCAAGATTTCTAGTCTAGCAATAGACAACAACCAGATTATATTCAGTTGGCCATTCAAATACAATCCAGCAAGCAATCATAAGCATTAGATATGGGAAAATACAAGCAACTTCAATTAGAGAATTGGATAACAACTTCTTGCACAATCAACTTACAAAAACCATATCAGGGGCTTTGAAATCACCCTCAACCAATTCAGATTCAGTTACACATGTTTAAGAACGTGGTGACTACAATACAACATGGAGACATTCCAGAAAATGAAAGGGAAGGGAAAAACTTAGCAAATTTGATGTAATTCTCTTTGGATTGTAGTTCTTCCTCTTTCCAAGCTTCCTTTCTCCTTCAAGAACTCCAAGAGATGAAAGAATTTCAGAGCTGCAGCCTCCACCACGTTCTCCCCTCTTCAAGTTATCAAAATAAAACCCTAAAATGTGTTTAAACACTCTGCTACAGTAACCTGCTACAGTGTCCCGTATTATACATGCTACAGTGATTTGTGGAATTACATTTCTATACTTCTCACACTGTTTTGATTACAACTTTTGGTACACTGAATGGATTTATAAACCGTAAATTTCTCCATAAAATAGACTTCAAGAGCTTTCCAACGATATATAATATGTCATCGGGTTCATTGTATATCAATACAATTAAATCCGAGAAGATGGTTGACTAGCAGAGGTGAAAATGAAGGGTTTTACTCTATTTTTGTGCAAGTTGCTACAAAACTCCTACAAACATCAAAACCACACAAAACCATAAAAATGCCAAGGAATATAGCAAAGAAACATGGACAAATTGATATGAAAGTAATACATAAATAGACACCTATCAATACTATTGCCTTGTTTGTCCTAGAAATCCATCCATGGCATTAGCTTGTTCCATATCTCCTTGCAAAGTTGGATACATGTCGATTGGATGCTCCATGGTAGAATATACCTCACATGTATAAGATTTTTGCATATGTCCTACAGCCATGTTTTCCACAAGAGAAGTTAACTCAAAAAGTTATTGTTCAATGTTCGGAGTGCTTACCTCATTTACTCTCCATAGTAGTTGTGGCTCAAATCCGCCGCTGAATTAATGGAAGTTTACTGCCATGTCGTCTAAACAAAACAATCAAAAAGACAAACAAGAACAAAATATGAATCTAACATTGAACAAAATAACATCGAGTAGAAAATCACTCCCCAGCAACGGCGCCAAAAACTTGAGCCGTTCGAACTAGCAAGTTACTAGTCGATTAAGTAAAAGTGATTAGTAAGATATCGTTCCCCCCACGAGGATTGATGTCTAATTAAATTTGTTATTCGAAAGCGAAAACAGAATAAATGGGGGTTCATTTGTTGATTGATTAACTAGATGAAATATTATGCAAAAAAAGAATAACAAACGAAATTATTTTACGCAGTGAAAAATCAATGAGAGCAACCTGGTTGAAGGGAACCTTCTCTGCACACGAAAGATATGGATTTTGCAAATTTATCATGAATTGGTCATCCAATGTTGATAAGTGTCTATTTATATATCATTTTCATATCAATTCGTCCATGTTTCTTTGCTATATTCCTTGGTTTTTTATGTTTTTGTGTGGTTTTGATGTTTGTAGGAATTTTGGAGCAACTTGCACAAAAATGGAGTAAAACCCTTCATTTTCACCTCTGCTAGTCAACCATCTTCTCGGATTTAATTGTATTGATATACAATGAACCCGATGATATATTATATACGTTGGAAAGCTCTCGAAGTATATTTTCTGGAGAAATTTACGGTTTATAAATCCATTCAGTGTACCAAAAGTTGTAATCAAAACAGTATGAGATGTATAGAAATATAATTCCACAAGCCACTGTAGCATGTATAATACGGGGGTACTGTAGCAAGTCACTATAGCAGAGTATTTAAACACATTTTAGGGTTTAATTTTCATAACTTGAAGAGGGGAGAACGTGGTAGAGGCTGCAGCTCTGGAATTCTTTCATCTCTTGGAGTTCTTGAAGGAGAAAGGAAGCTTGGAAAGAGGAAGAACTACAATCCTAAGAGATTTACATCAAATTTGCTAAGTTTTTCCCTTCCCTTTCATTTTCTGGAATGTCTCCATGTTGTATTGTATTTACCACATTCTTAAACATGTGTAACTGATCTGAATTGGTTGAGGGTGATTTCAAAGCCCCTGATATGGTTTTTGTGAGTTAATTGTGCAAGAAGTTGTTATCCAATTCTCTAATTGAAGTTGCTTGTATTTTCCCATATCTAAGGCTTATGATTGCTTGCTGATTGTATTTGGAATGGCCAACTGAATATAATCTGGTTGTTGTCTATTGCTAGAGTAGAACTCTTGATCCGTAATTGTCTTGAATTTCTAATCCTTAGTAGCAAAATTGTGATCAGAGATTGCAATTGGAGAATACAACCTAAGTTAAATAATCCGAGCTTGTGTGTTTATTGCTTAGATCAACCTATCTTTCTTATCGTACTGCATCCATTGAATTAAATTTAGAGAGCTTGTTCTAGGTTGTTTAATGGATAGAGATTAAATAAAGAGCCTGTTTTGTTTAACAACAAAGTAAGGAAAGATTGGGATAACCGAGCTTGTTGTTATCTACGGTTGATAATTTCAATGGTGTAATTGGATGATAATTCTACAATTAATTCGTAAATCCATATCTTGTGGTGGAGAATGATCCCTTGACCAGATTTCTATCATTGATTAATTCCCATTTCAATTAATTTTGTATTGTGTTATTCATTAATTACCATCGTATTCAGTTTTTCATCTAGTTAATCAACCAACAAAACCCCCCATTTAGTTAATTGTTGCTGGAAATAACAAATTCAATTAGAATCAATCCTCGTGGGAACGATATCTTACTCATCACTTTATTACTTGTGCGACTAGTCTACTTGCTAGTTTCGAAAGCATCAAGTTTTTGGCGCCGTTGCCGGGGATTGATTTTCTAATCGATTTGTTATTTTGTTTTCATTGTTGATTCGTATTTTTTTGTTACAATGCCAGATGGGGAGATCACCCTAATTTTAATTACTGGAATCATCAACCAATCGCCCCAAATGCCATACCAAATCGGCCACAAGATTTTATCACCTAGAGTGCACAACCTATTTCAATGCACCACCACCATGCCCACAACCAGCCACCCCAACAGTAGCTCCAGAAACTCAGTATGTCACTCCAGAATATTGTTAATGCACTTACCACTAACACAATGCAATTCCAGCAGGAAACTGGGGCAAGTATCCAAAACCTGGCAAATCAAATGGGACAATTGGCTACTAGCATGAGCAAATTCGAGGGCCAAGGCGCAGAAATATTATCTTCTCAAACGGTGATCAATCCAAGAGGGAATGCTTGATGCGTTCGAAACTAGCAAGTATACTAGTCGCACAAGTAATAAAGTGATAAGTAAGATATCGTTCCCACGAGGATTGATTCTAATTGAATTTGTTATTTCCAGCAACAATAAGCTAAACAGGGGGGATTTTTGTTGAATGATTTACTAAATGAAATAAAATGCAAGTAAGAATGAACATAACCGAAAGTAATTTGAACTGAAATCATGGGGAGAAATCTGGTTAAGGGATCCTTCTCTACCACAAGATATGGATTCGCGAATTAATTGCAGAATTGTCATCTAATTACAGCATTGAAGTTATCAACCGTAGATAATAACAAGCTCTATTACCCCAATCTTTCCTTACTTTGTTGTTAAATAAAACAAGCTCTTTATTTAATCTCTATCCATTAAACAACCTAGAACAAGCTCTCTGAGTTTAATTAAATGGATGCATTATGATAAGAAAGATAGGTTGATCTAAGCAATAAACACACAAGCTCGAATTATTTAACTTAGGTTATATTCTCCAATTGTAATCTCTGATCACAATTTTGCTACTAATGATTAGAAATTCAAGAAAATTACGGATCAAGATTTCTAGTCTAGCAATAAATCACAACCAGATTATATTCATTGGCCACTCAAATACAATCAGCAAGCAATCATAAGCATTAAATATGGGAGAATACAAGCAACTTCAATTAGAGAATTGGATAACAATTCCTTAACACAATCAACTTACAAAAACCATATCAGGGGTTTTGAAATCACCCTCAACCAATTCAGATTCAGTTACACATGTTTAAGAACGTGGTAAAATACAATACAACATGGAGACATTCAGAAAATGAAAGGGAAGGGAAAAACTTAGCAAATTTGATGTAATTCTCTTTGGATTGTAGTTCTTCCTCTTTCCAAGCTTCCTTTCTCCTTCAAGAACTCTAGGAGATGAAAGAATTCTAGAGCTGCAGCCTCCACACGTTCTCCCCTCTTCAAGTTATGAAAATAAAACCCTAAAATGTGTTTAAATACTCTGCTACAGTAACGTGCTACAGTGTCCCGTATTATACTTGCTACAGTGATGTGTGGACTTACATTTCTACACTTCTCACACTGTTTTGATTACAACTTTCGGTACACTGAATGGATTCATAAACCGTAAATTTCTCCAAAAAGTAGACTTCGAGAGCTTTTCAACGGTATATGATATGTCATCGGTTCATTGTATATCAATACAATTAAATCCGAGAAGATGGTTGACTAGCAGAGGTGAAAATGAAGGGTTTTACTCCATTTTTGTGCAAGTTGCTCCAAAACTCCTACAAACATCAAAACCACACAAAACATAAAAATACTAAGGAATATAGCAAAGAAACATGGACGAATTGATATAAAAGTAATACATAAATAGACACCTATCAAATTCCCCCCCACTTAGACTTTGCTAGTCCTCGAGCAACTACAACGAAATGAAAACAAAACTAAATCTAAACAGAATCAAAGAAAAAATTAAAACACACATGTTTTAACTTGCAAATAGGCCTCAAAGTTTGTACTTAATTATAACCCAAGGAAAACTTCAAAATAATGCACTTGATCAAGAATTTTATCTCAAAGATTAGTTTCGCTTCATTTCAATTCCTCAAGTGTGTGTGTGTAGAGCCATTCTCACCTAATCACTTGTAACCCGGATTAGTTTATGCATAAAAATGGATCATATTTAATATTGAAGATGTGTGTATAAATAAACTCCATAGGCCTGCTTTTCAAGTCACTCTCCACTAATGTAGACATGCACAACACCAAGGATCAAGTAGGACTTTATTAAGCTTGTAACGTTTGGCTTGGTGAAGGTATGATAAAGGATAATAATTTGGCTCAAATCACCCACAAACACATAAATCATTCAAGACTATGTAGAGCTCAAACCTATAACACAACCTCATTTCAATTCACCAGGTTACTCCCCCAAACTTATTTAGAACACTCAATCTTTTTTTTTTTTTGCAAAAAACAAAACAAAACTACACCCCTACACTTTGTTGTTTCATTCTTTTTAAGAACACGTAAGGGTATAGATCTCTTATTCTTCTTCTTTTGTTCTTTTTTTTTCTTTTTTTTATTACACTTCCCCTCCCCCACACTTAAACAACACATTGTCCTCAATGTGTAAGTACGTGGACGATAAGTACAGATTGGTTTTTTTTTGTTTTTCTTTTTTTTTTAAACACAATAGAACTCACTTGTATTGCTCATGACACATCCCAACCTCCTCTAACTTCCCAAAACCAGAACATATCTCAGAATTTAATTGCGAATGATCTACATGCTCATAGGTAAGGGATAAACTGTTTGGAACAAATTCATTTGAGGTTAGGAAATCTTTTAGTGAGTTAACAAAGAAAAAGGCTTACAGAGGCTCAAAGGGGTAACTAGGGATCAATTTCTGTCAAGGTTGGCTATTAAGGCTCAAACGTTCCAAAGATGGCCTAAATCATTTCCCCAATGTTGCACAGTCTAGGATTTCGCCTCGAGTGACCATCAAACAAGTTCTAGAATTCATTGAAATCTGAAGAAACATTTAAATTACATAAACTTCCTCTAAGTGAACAAATAACTCAGTGATAATAGCTCAGTGCTCAATGTTGCGCAAGGAATCAAAAGCAAAGCGAAAACCAATAAACATTTCAAGCACACAGATCCATGCATCATTTATCATTTTCCTAGAGTTATTCTTAATTCAATCATTATCTTATCATCGACCCACAAAATGCAAGAAAGAGGTACGTGGCGTTGTTACACCTGAGTCAAGATTGTATATTTCAACAATCCTTAGGACCAGTAGCCCGCAGACTTAAGGTTTCCAGCCTATATACATTTATTATGAAAGAACAAAACAAGAAACAAGACACTTTAAACAACATGAAATAAACAAACTACAGATTTATTGAGAGAGAATGCGTTTCAAGAGTTAAGAAACCCCATATTCTGCCATTCTCAGGTTTTTCCACAATTGTTTTTTTTTTCAAATCAAAACTGATAAAGATAAAAACACATAACAACTCTAAATTACGCAAAACTAAACTCACTCATAAAATACAAAGTTCAACAAGTCAGCAAACAAAAACAAGTTAGTTAGAATGGGTCTAAAAAGTTTAGAAGTTAGCCTCCTTATTCAGCCATTATGGATTGAAGAGATCCAGAATGCGTTTCAAGAGAACTTAAACTTTTTAAGCCACCACTCTAAAAGCAAAGAGTAGAAAATATTACCTGCAGTGAAAGAAACAACCTGAAAAAAAACTCAAAAGAAATGACATTAAAAAACTCAAATAAACACAATAAAGAGAAAGGAAACGAAAATGAAGCAAACCAGCAGATAGAGATTACAGATGGAGCGTTAAATCCAGTTTACGCCTCTTATTGCCTTCTCCAAACCAATCTATCCGAGCTATTGCTGGATCAGGCGAATAGACGAATGCTTGTAATTTGTCAATTAACTCCCCTGCAGTTGAAGCTGTAACCAGGATTTGCCTCGCCGACTGTGAGATTAAGTTTTTTTCTACTGCTTGATCAAGAAAAGACAACAAACCATCAAAAAAATTATTGACATTTAACAAACCAATGGGTTTCCGATGGTGGTTTAGCTGTGCCCAAGAGGTGATTTGAAATATCTCCTCTAATGTACCATAACCACCCTGCAAAGCTATAAATGCATCGGACTTAACAGCCATATGTGCAATACGCTCATGCATACTAGAGACCTGTAACTCTTCCCCGATTGTGTTGCCTACGATATCTCGTACAGCTAATGGTTTAGGGATAATGCCGAGAACTTTGCTCCCCCCTAGGGATGCAGCTGTCGACACACACCCCATTAACCCAAGACTACCCCCTCCATAAATCAAATGAATACCTCTCGCAGCTAAGGTCCTACCAAGATCAAGAGCTGCTGTTGTAAACTCTCCATCTTTACCAAATTGCGATCCACAAAATACGCATATATTTTGGAATCGCCGAATTGGTGTTTTCTCCATTTCTACAAGTGCTCTAAACGTGTGTAAGACAATGATGCACGTTAGGTATTATGCGATTCAAGTGCAAGACAGGTTATGAAATGACATTTCAAAATATGCAGCATGGATATATACACACGTAAAACTCTCAAATTTAACACATGGGGACATAATTTCGGTGGGGGTTGCTCGATGCAGATTTATCGTCTCAAAATTTGAAAAAATGAGATATACTTTCGGCGAGGTTTGACAAAACCTACACACTTGTCTCCCACGTGAAGCAGGGAAAATGGAGATACACTTTCGGCGGGGGTTGACAAACCCCACACTTGTCTCACCACATGATCATTAAAATGAGATCCATTTTCGTGGAGGTTGACAAAACCTCCACACTTGGTCTCCCACATGAACATGAAAAGTAAAGATATACTTTCGGCGGAGTTGACAAAACCTCCACACTTGTCTTCCACGTGTGCTTATATCATGGGGTAGTCATCTGGTTTGTCAAAAAGAAAACTTGAAATTTAAACAAACAAAATCAACAAACAACAACAACACAAAAAACAACATTGATAATCAGATCAAACGAAACAAGAAAGAAATAAAATTCGACAACAACAACACACATTCAAATATATAAGTAGTTGTAATTGTGGCTCACATCTTCCTCTGGTTTT
>SNVD02003290.1:0-17805 GCA_013180625.2 Boswellia sacra
GACAATCTCACCTTGGCTTCGATAAGCCATCGGATATCAGCAGGCACATTTAGGAGCATCAACGCCCAAATTCTAGTCATCCGTACTTTATAAATTTTAAACACAGCATTTTGAGGAAGCGAAGGAAAATATTTACGAAGGTTCGACAAAAAGATATCGGCATCCATTGAAGAGGAGAAAAGAAGAGATATTACCGATAATGCGATCGGGTTCGTTTTTCTCCAAGATATGGACGTTTCAAACCTTTGGCGAATGACTTCAACTTCCGTTTGGATGTTTCCACAAGCTGCTGCACGAATGAGCTCAAAGCACAGAGTAATCAAATTAAACAAAAGAAAGGAAAAGAAACGAGAAAAAACGAAACTAAAGACACATAAAAGAGATAACAACACAATAGCAAACAAAAGTCAAAAACAAGTAAAAAATATAAAAACAAATGAGATAGATGGCAAAGAGAGATAAAACCTGATCAATTTGATGGCCTACGAAAGGAATCTCCTTGAGACAAAAAAATCGATCAGTATTACCTCATTTTATTTTTCTTTTCTTCTTTTTTTTATTTTTCAAAAACATTGGGTTGCCTCCCAATAAGTGCTTGGTTTAACGTCCTCAGCCCGACGTTGGTTCCATCATGGGAGGATCCAATTTCTGTTGTGCTTCTCTAATGGGCTTGGATCCCTCTTCTAACAAGATACGGTCAATGCATACGGATGGGCCTTGGATTTCAACAATTGTCCACTCAATAGCTATTTTGTGATCTGTAAGTATTCGGACGAGTTTATCTTCTTGTATTCGTGCAAGGACCATTTCCATTGTAACTCGCAAAGTATCATTCTCACCCAAGAATCCATAATTCAAATGATCTGGAAGTGACTTAAGCTCCAAGGTATTGGCTGTCATCACAGAAGAAAGAAGTTTCTTATTAGATAAAGGCAATTCAATGTACGAAACATCATACCTATTTGTGATGATAGCTATAGTCTCAGCCAAGCTTGCCACAGCTTCCTCCATTTCTTTGGACACTTGTATTAACCTTCTTGATTCCTTGGAATTTTCTGTCCCTATGTGTTCACTAAAAACCACTTCCAATCCATCCTTGTGAGTTAACTCAAAATGTTGTTGTGACAAAGAATCAATAACATCAACTGCAAAAACAGAATGCAAGTCACTAGGGTACCTCATTGTCTCAAAAATATTGAAATGAATCACTTCGCCATCGAATTCCATGGTGAGAGTGCCATCATGAGCATCAATCTTAGTTCGAGCAGTTTTCAAGAATGGTCTCCCCAAAAGAATTGGTGTTGGATTAGGAGATGTCTCATCCTCCATTTCAAGAACATAGAAATCTGCTGGGAAAACCAATTGAGTCACCAGCACAAGCACATCTTCCACAACTCCCTTGGGATATGCATTAGAACGGTCAGCAAGTTGAATGGTAATACCAGTTTCCGCAAGAGGTCCAAGATTTAAAGAAGCATAAATAGAATATGGCATGATATTAATAAATGCTTCTAAATATAACATAGCTCTTTCAAACTAGTTTACCAATTGGGTAAATGTAAATAGTGAACGTATATGATGCGTTCGAAACTAGCAAGTATACTAGTCGCACAAGTAATAAAGTGATGAGTAAGATTTCGTTCACACGAGGATTGATTCTAATTGAATTTGTTATTCGAAAGCAACAATAAACTAAATGAGGGGGGTTTTGTTGATTGATTAACTAGATGAAATATTAATGCAAGTAAAGATACAAACAGGAAAGTTTTACTTGGAGTTGAAAACTCCATGAGGGAAACATGGTTAGGGATCCTCTCTGCCACAAGATATCGGATTGCTTAATTAATCCTAGACATTGTCATCCAATTACACCATTGAAATTATCAACCGTAGATAACAAACAAGCTCTGTTATCCCAATCTTTCCTTACTTTGTTGTTAAATAAAACAGTCTCTTTATTTAATCTCTATCCATCAAACAACCTAGAACAAGCTCTCTAAATTTAATTCAATGGATGCATTACAAAAAGAAAGACAGGTTGATCTAAGCAATAAAAACACAAGCTCGGATTATTTAACTTAGGTTATATTCTCCAATTGTAATCTCTGATCACAATTTTGCTACTAATGATTAGAAATTCAAGACATTTACGGATCAAGATTTCTAGTCTAGCAATAGACAATATCCAGATTATAATCAGTTGGCCACCCAAATATAATCCAGCAAGCAATCATAAGCATTAAACATGGGAAAATACAAGCAACTTCAATTAGAGAATTGGATAACAATTCCTTACACAATCAACTTACAAAAACCATATCAGGGGCGTTGAAATCACCCTCAACCAATTCAGATTCAGTTACACATGTTTAAGAACGTGGTAAATACAATACAACATGGAGACATTCCAGAAAATGATAGGGAATGGAAAAACTTAGCAAATTTGATGTAATTCTCTTTGGATTGTAGTTCTTCCTCTTTCGAAGCTTCCTTTCTCCTTCAAGAACTCCAAGAGATGAAAGAATTCCAGAGCTTCAGCCTCCACCACGTTCTCCCCTCTTCAAGTTATGAAAATAAAACCCTAAAATGTGTTTAATTACTCTGCTACAGTGACTTGCTACAGTGCCCCGTATTATACATGCTACAGTGCTTGTGGAATTATATTTCTATACATCTCACAATGTTTTTATTACAACTTTTGGTACACTGAATGGATTTATAAACCGTAAATTTCTCCAGAAAATATACTTCGAGAGCTTTCCAACGGTATATAATATATCATCGGGTTCATTGTATATCAATACAATTAAATCCGAGAAGATGGTTGACTAGCAGAGGTGAAAATGAAGGGGTTTACTCCATTTTTGTGCAAGTTGCTCCAAAACTCCTACAAACATCAAAACCACACAAAAATATAAAAATACCAGAGAATATAGCAAAGAAAACATGGACGAATTGATATAAAAGTAATACATAAATAGACACCTATCAAATTCCCCCACACTTAGACTTTGCTAGTCCTCGAGCAACTACGAAAATATAAAATAAAACTAAACCGAAACAGAATCAACAAAAAATTAAAACACACAAATGCTTCATCTTGCAAATAGGCCTCAAAGATTGTACTTAATTATAACCCAAGGAAAACTTCAAAATAGTGCAATTGATCAAGAATTTCATCTCAAAGATTAGTTTCGCTACACTTCAATTCCTCCAGTGTGTGTGTGTAGAGCCATTCTCACCTAATCACTTGTAACCCGGATGAGTTTATGCATAAAAATGAATCATATTTAATATTAAAGATGTGTGTATCAATGAACTCCATAGGCCTGCTTTTCAAGTCACTCTCCACTAATGTAGACATGCACAACACCAAGGATCAAGTAGGACTTTATTAAACTTGTAACGTTTGGCTGGGGTGAAGGTATGATAAAGGATAATAATTTGGCTCAAATCACCCACAAACACATAAATCATTCAAGACTATGTAGAGCTCAACCCTATAACACAACTTTATTTCAATTCACCAGGTTACTCCCCCAAACTTATTTAGAACACTCAATCTTTTTTTTTGGCAGAAAACAAAAGAAAACTACACCCCCACACTTTGTTGTTTCATTCTTTTTAAGAACATTAAGGTTATAGATATCTTATTCTTCTTCTTTTGTTCTTTTTTTTTCTTCTTTTTTTCTTTTTTTTTCTTTTTTTTATTACACTTCCCCTCCCCCACACTTAAACAACACATTGTCCTCAATGTACGTGGACGATAGGTGCAGATTGGCTTTTTTTCTGTTTTTTTTTTTTTCCAAACACAATGGAACTCACTTGTATTGCTCATGATACATCCCAACCTCCTCTAACTTCTCAAAACCAGAACATAGCTCAGAATTTAATTGTGAATGATCTACATGCTCATAGGTAAGGGATTAACTGTTTGGAACAAAATCATTTTAGGTTAGGAAATCTTTAGTGAGTTAACAAAGAAAAAGGATTACAGAGGCTCAAAGGGGTAACTAGGGATCAATTTCTGTCAAGGTTGGCTATAAAGGCTCAAACGGTCCAAAGATGGCCTAAATCATTTCCCCAATGTTGCACAGCCTAGGATTTCGCCTTGAGTGACCATCAAACAAGTTCTAGAATTCATTGAAATCTGAAGAAACATTTAAATTACATTAACTTTCTCTTAGTGAACAAATAACTCAGTGATAATAGCTCAGTGCTCAATGTTGCGCAAGGAATCAAAGCAAAGCGAAAACTAATAAACATTTCAAGCACACAGATCCATGCATCATTTATCATTTTCCAAGAGTTATTCTTAATTCAATCATTATCTTATCATCGACCCACAAAAGGCAAGAAAAGAGGTACGTGGCGTTGTTACACCTGAGTCAAGATTGTATATTTCAACAATCCTTAGGACCAGTAGCCGCAGACTTAAGGTTTCCAGCCTATATACCTTTATTATGAAAGAACAAAACAAGAAACAAGACACTTCAAACAACATGAAATAAACATACTACAGATTTATTGAGAGAGAATGCGTTTCAAGAGTTAAGAAAACCCCATATTCTGCCATTCTCAGGTTTTCCACAATGTTTTTTTTTTTTTTGAATCGAAACTGATAAAGACAAAAACACACAACAACTCAAAATTACATAAAACTAAACTTACTCAGAAAATAATAAAGTCCAACAAATCAACAAACACAAACAAGTTAGTTAGAATGGGTCTAAAAAGTTTAGAAGTTAGCCTCCTTATTCAGCCATTATGGATTGAAGAGATCCAGAATGCGTTTCAAGAGAACTTGAACTTTTTAAGACACCACTCTAAAAACCGAGATTAGAAAATATTACCTGGGACGAAAGAAATAACCTGAAAAAGCTCAAAAGAAACGACATGAAAAATCTCAAATAAACACACTAAAAAGAAAGCAAAAAAAAACGAAGCAAACCAGCAAATAGAGATTACAGATGGAGGGTTAAATCCAGTTGACGCCTTTTGTTGCCTTCTCCAAACCAATTTATCCGAGCCATTGTTGGATCAGGTGAATAGACGAATTCTTGTAGTTTGTCACTTAACTCTCCTGCAGTTGAAGCTGTAACCAGCATTTGCCTTGCTGACGGTGAGATGAAATTTTTTTCTACAGCTTGATCAAGAAAGGACAACAAACCATCAAAAAAATTATTAACATTTAACAAACCAATGGGTTTCCGATGGAGTTTAGCTGTGCCCAAGAGGTGATTTGAAATATCTCCTCTAATGTACCATAACCACCCGGCAAAGCTATAAATGCATCGGACTTAACAACCATATGTGCAATACGCTCATGCATACTAGAGACATGTAACTCTTCTCCGATTGTGTTGCCTACGATATCTCGTACAGCTAATGGTTTAGGGATAATGCCGAGAACTTTGCTACCTCTTAGGGATGCAGCTGTTGACACACACCCCATTAACCCAAGACTACCCCCTCCATAAATCAAATTAAAACCCCTCACAGCTAATGTCCTACCAAGATCAAGAGCTGCTGTGGTAAACTCTCCATCCTTACCAAATTGCGATCCGCAAAATACGTATATATTGCGGAATCGCCGAATTGGTGTTTTCTCCATTTCTACAAGTGCTCTAATCTTGTGTAAGACACGTTAGATATTATGCTTTTCAATTGCAAGACAGGTTATGGAATGACATATGCAAATATGCAGAATGTATATATACACACATAAAACTCTCAAATTTTGACACATGGGGACATACTTTCGGTGGGGGTTGCTCGATGCAGATTTATTGCCTCAAGATTTGAAAAAATGAGATATGCTTTCGGCGAGGTTTGACAAAACCTACACACTTGTCTCCCACGTGAAGCATGGAAAATGGAGATACACTTTCGGCGGGGGTTGACAAAACCCCCACAATTGTCTCCCACGTGAAGCATAAAAAATAGAGATCCACTTTCGGTGGAGGTTGACAAAACCTCCACACTTGTCTCCCACGTGGACTTATGCCATAGGGTAGTCATATGGTTTGTCAAAAAGAAAACTTGAAATTAAAACAAACAAAATCAACAAACAACAACAACACAAAAACAACATTGATAATCAGATCAAACGAAACAAGAAAAAAAAAATTCTACAACAACAACACACATTAAAATATACAAGTAGTTGTGATTGTGGCTCACATCTTCCTCTGGTTTTACGTCCAGTAACGGCTGAAACGCCTTCTATGAGTCGGGGATTTGCTTCCCACCAGTTTTCTTATAAACTGGCAAACAGGGTCGTTTTTAGTCAGATTCCCTAGACTATAACACTGCAATTCATCACGAAATTGTGTCCATAGATTAAGCAATTCACGCGGAACAAGTCCACAAGAATGTGACTCGAGAGTTAACAAAACATTATCCAGCAACTCATTACTCAAACCATTCTTAATAAATGAAAGTTTATCTTCTCTATTCCTGGACGCAAAACCTAATGAACGACAAGTCTGGTTACAATTCCATCTAGCACATTTATAACATACTTGTAACCTTTTCGCTCTTCGCCTCTTGGCGTAGTAGCTCTTTCCTAGACAAGGCATGTATTTTGCGAGATTAATGTCCGGCTCACCGGACAATCTCACCTTGGCTTCGATAAGCCATCGGATATCAGCAGGCACATTTAGGAGCATCAATGACCAAAGTCTAGTCATCCGTACTTTATAAATTTTAAACACAGCATTTTGAGGAATTGAAGGGAAATATTTACGAAGGTTCGATAGAAAGATATCAGCATCCATTGAAGAGGAGAAAAGAAGAGATATTACCGATAATGCGATCGAGTTTCTTTTTCTCCAAGATATGCGCGTTTCAAACCTTTGGCGAATGACTTCGATTTCCGTTTGGATGTTTCCACAAGCTGCTGCACAAATGAGCTCAAAGCACAGAGTAATCAAATTAAACAAAAGGAAGGAAAAGAAAAGGGCAGAAACGAAACTAAAGACACATAAAAGAGATAACAACACAATAGCAAACAAAAGTCAAAAAACAAGTAAAGAATATAAAAACAAATAAGACAGATGGCAAAGAGAGATAAAACCTGATCAATTTGATGGCCTATTAAAGGAATCTCCTCGAGACACAAAAATCGATCATTATTACCTCATTTTATTTTTCTTTTCTTCTTTTTTTATTTTTCAAAAACATTTGGTTGCCTCCCAATAAGCGCTTGGTTTAACGTCCTCAGCCCGACGTTGGTTCCATCATGGCAGGGTCCAATCTCCGCTGTGCTTCTCTAGTGGGCTTGGGTCCTTCTTCCAACAAGAATTGGTGCATGCATATGGCTGGGCCTTGGATGTTAGCAATCGTCCACTCAATAGCTATTTTGTGCTCTATAAGTATTCGGACGAGTTTCTCTTCTTGTATTCGTGCAAGGCCCATTTCCATTGTAACTCGCAAAGTATCATTCTCACCAAGAATCCATGATTCAAATGATCTGGAAGTGACTTAAGCTCCAAGGCAGGGGCTGTCATCACAGAAGGAAGAATTTTCTCATTAGATAATGGAAATTGAATGCACAAAACATCATACCTATTTATGGTTATAGCTATGGTCTCATCTAAGCTTGCCACAACTTTCTCCATTTCTTTGGACACTTGTATCAAAATTCTGGACTCCTTAGAATTTTCTGTCCCTATGTGCTCATTAATAGCTATATCCAATCCATTCTTGCGAGTTAACTCAAACATTGTTGTGGCAGAGAATCAACAACGTCAACTGCAAGAACAGAATGTAAGTCACTAGAGTACCTCATTGCCTCAAAATATTGAAAACATATCCACCTTGCCATAAACTGTATGATGAAGTGTTCATCACGAACATCAATCTTGGTTCTACAGTTTCCGAGAATGGTTTCCCCATAAGAAATCGGTGTTGGATTAGGAGGATGTCTGCATCCTCTATGTCAAGAACATAAAAGTAGACTGGGATAAAGCAATGATTATCTGCACAAGCACATCTTCCACAACTCTTTTGGTATATGCATTAAAACGATCAGTAATTTGAATGGTAATACCAATTTCCACAAAAGGTCGAAGATTTAAAGAAGCATAAATAGAATATGGCATGATGTTAATAGATGCTTCTAAATCTAACATAACTCTTTCAAACATGGTTATAGCAATGGTGCATGGCATGGTGAACGTACCTGGATCTTTGCACTTTGGAGGAATTTTCCTTTGCAATAGAGCTGAAACATCTTCCCCGCACTTACTTTCTCATTTCTTTTTAACTTTCTTTTGCTGGTGCATAACTCCTTGAGACATTTTGTATAATGAGGTACTTGCTCGATAGCATCCAGAAGTGGTATTTACCTCGATTTTGTGAGAAGTTTCCAGGATTTCTTGTTCTTGTTCCTCCTTTTTCGATTTTGCAAATCTACTAGGAAAAAGTGGAGGAGAAACATATGAAGGACTGGGAGTTATAGGATTTACCTGAGAAGTCAGTGTTTTGTTCATGGTGGAAGTGGTGTCATCTCCTTCATCAGTTTGTGATTTCTTGGGCAGGACATCTAATTGCTCTCCATTTTGCAAAGTTATCACACAAGCATTCTCTCTTGGATTGATCACCGTTTGAGAAGATAATTTTCTGAGTCTTGGCCCTCGAATTTGCTCATGCTAGTAGCCAATTGTCCCATTTGATTTGCCAGGTTTTGGATACTTGCCCCAGTTTCCTGCTGGAATTGCATTGTGTTAGTGGCAAGTGCATTAACAAATCCTGGAGTGACATACCTGAGTTTTCTGGAGCTGGTTGTGGTGCTGGTTGTGGCATTGGTGGTGGTTGCATTTGAAATGGTTGCTGCACTCTAGGTTGATTAAAACCTTGTGGCCGATTTGGTATGGCATTTGGGGCGAGTGGTTGATGATTCCAGTAATTAAAATTAGGGTGATCTTCCCATCCAGCATTGTAAGTGTTAGAGAAGGGATCATACCATTGCCTTGTTTGTCCTGGAAATCCATCTATGGCATTGGCTTGTTCCATATATTCTTCTTGTAAAGTTGGATACATGTCGATTGGATGCTCCATGGTAGAATATATGTCACATGCATAAGATTTCTGCATATCTCCTACAGCCATGTTTTCCACAAGAGAAGTTAGCTCAGAAAGTTGTTGGTCAATGTTCTGAGTGCTTACCTCATTTACACTCCAATGTAAATGTGGCTCAAATCGGCTACTAAATTGTTGAAAGTTTACTGCCATGTCTCCTAAACACAAACAATCAGAGAAGAAAAACAAAAAAATACGAATCAACAATGAAAACAAAATAACAAATCGATTAGAAAACCAATCCCCGGCAACGGCGCCAAAAACTTGATGCGTTCGAAACTAGCAAGTATACTAGGCGCACAAGTAATAAAATGATGAGTAAGATATCGTTCCCACGAGGATTGATTCTAATTGAATTTGTTATTCGAAAGCAACAATAAACTAAATGAGGGGGGTTTTGTGATTGATTAACTAGATGAAATATTAATGCAAGTAAAGAATAACACAATGCAAATTTAAACAGATTGAAAAATCAATGAGAGAAACCTGGTTAAGGGATCCTTCTCTGCCACAAGATATGGATTTGCGAATTAATCATAGAATTGTCATCCAATTACACCATTGAAATTAGCAACCGTAGATAACAACAAGCTCTGTTATCCCAATCTTTCCTTACTTTGTTGTTAAATAAAACAAGCTATTTATTTAATCTCTATCCATTAAACAACCTAGAACAAGCTCTCTGAGTTTAATTCAATGGATGCATTATGATATGAAAGATAGGTTGATCTAAGCAATAAACACACAAGCTCGGATTATTTAACTTAGGTTATATTCTCCAATTGTAATCTCTGATCACAATTTTGCTACTAATGATTAGAAATTCAAGACAATTACGGATCAAGATTTCGAGTCTAGCAATAAATCACAACCAGATTATATTCAGTTGGCCACTCAAATACAATCAGCAAGCAATCATATGCATTAAATATGGGAGAATACAAGCAAACTTCAATTAGAGAATTGGATAACAATTCCTTACACAATCAACTTACAAAAACCATATCAGGGGCTTTGAAATCACCCTCAACCAAGTCAGAATCAGTTACACATGTTTAAGAACGTGGTAAATACAATACAACATGGAGACATTCCAGAAAATGAAAGGGAAGGGAAAAACTTAGCAAATTGATGTAATTCTCTTTGGATTGTAGTTCTTCCTCTTTCCAAGCTTCCTTTCTCCTTCAAGAACTCCAAGAGATGAAAGAAGTTCAGAGCTGCAGCCTCCACCACGTTCTCCCCTCTTCAAGTTATCAAAATAAAACCCTACAATGTGTTTAAATACTCTGCTACAGTGACTTGCTACAGTGCCCCGTATTATACATGCTACAGTGGCTTGTGGAATTAGATTTCTATACATCTCACACTGTTTTTATTACAACTTTTGGTACACTGAATAAATTCGTGAACCGTAAATTTCTCCAGAAAATATACTTCGAGAGCTTTTCAATGGTATATAGCATGTTATCCGGTTAATTGTATATCGATACAATCAACTCCGAGAAATTGGCTGATTAGCAGAGGTGAAAATGAAGGGTTTTACTCCATTTTTGTGCAAGTTGCTCCAAAACTCCTACAAACAACAAAACCACACAAAAACATAAAAATACCAAAGAATATAGCAAAGAAACAGGACGAATTGATATGAAAATGATATATAAATAGACACTTATCAAATTCCCCCACACTTAGACTTTGCTAGTCAACGAGCAACTATGACAATATGAAATAAAACTAACCGAAACAAAATCAACAAAAAATTAAAACACACAAATGCTTCATCTTGCAAATAGGCCTCAAAGATTGTACTTAATTATAACCCAAGGAAAACTTCAAAATAGTGCCATTGATCAAGAATTTCATCTCAAAGATTAGTTTCGCTACACTTCAATTCCTCTAGTGTGTGTGTGTAGAGCCCTTCTCACCTAATCACTTGTAACCCAGATGAGTTTATGCATAAAAATGAATCATATTTAATATTGAAGATGTGTGTATAAATGAACTCCATAGGCCTGCTTTCCAAGTCACTCTCCACTAATGTAGACATGCACAACACCAAGGATCAAGTAGGACTTTATTAAGCTTGTAACGTTTGGCTTGGGTGAAGGTATGATAAAGGATAATAATTTGGCTCAAAATCACCCACAAACACATAAATCATTCAAGACTATGTAGAGCTCAACCCTATAACACAACTTCATTTCAATTCACCAGGTTACTCCCCCAAACTTTTTTAGAACACTCAATCTTTTTTTTTTTGCAGAAAACAAAAGAAAACTACACCCCCACACTTTGTTGTTTCATTCTTTTTAAGAACACTTAAGGGTATAGATCTCTTATTCTTCTTCTTTTTTTCTCTTTTTTTTTTCTTTTTTTCTTTTTTTACACTTCCCCTCCCCCACACTTAAACAACACATTGTCCTCAATGTGTAAGTACGTGGACGATAAGTACAGATTGGTTTTTTTTTCTGTTTTTCTTTTTTGTTTTTTTTAACACAATAGAACTCACTTGTATTGCTCATGACACATCCCAACCTCCTCTAACTTCCCAAAACTAGAACATAGCTCAAAATTTAATTGTGAACGATCTATATGCTCATAGGTAAGGGATAAACTGTTTGGAACAAATTCATTTGAGGTTAGGAAATCTTTTAGTGAGTTAACAAGAAAAAAACAAAAGGCTTACAGAGGCTCAAAGGGGTAACTAGGGATCAATTTCAGTCAAGGTTGGCTATTAAGGCTCAAACGGTCCAAAGATGGCCTAATCATTTCCCCAATGTTGCACAGTCTAGGATTTCGCCTCGAGTGACCATCAAACAAGTTCTAGAATTCATTGAAATCTGAAGAAACATTTAAATTAAATAAACTTTCTCTAAGTGAACAAATAACTCAATGATAATAGCTCAGTGCTCAATGTTGCGCAAGGAATCAAAAGCAAAGCGAAAACCAATAAACATTTCAAGCACACAGATCCATGCATCATTTATCATTTTCCAAGAGTTATTCTTAATTCAATCATTGCCTTATCATGGCCCATAAAATGCAAGAGAAGAGGTACGTGGCATTGTTACACCTGAGTCAAGATTGTATATTTCAACAATCCTTAGGACCAGTAGCCCGCAGACTTAAGGTTTCCAGCCTATATACCTTTATTATGAAAGAACAAAACAAGATAAAAGACACTTCAAACAACATGAAATAAACAAACTACAGATTTATTAAGAGAGAATGCGTTTCAAGAGTTAAGAAAACCCCATATTCTGCCATTCTCAGGTTTTTCCACAATGTTTTTTTTCGAATCGAAACTGGTAAAAACCAAAACACACAACTCCAAATTACATAAAACTAAACTTACTCAGAAAATAATAAAGTCCAACAAATCAGCAAACACAAACAAGTCAGTTAGAATGGGTTTAAAAAGTTTAGAAATTAGCCTCCTTATTCAGCCATTATGGATTAAAGAAATCCAGAATGCGTTTCAAGAGAACTTGAACTTTTTTAAGCCACCACTCTAAAAGCCAAGATTAGAAAATATTACCTGGGGTGAAAGAAACAACCTAAAAAAAAACTCAACTCAAATAAACACAATAAAGAGAAAGCAAACGAAAATGAAGCAAACCAGCAGATATGGATTACATATTGAGTGTTAAATCCAGTTTACGCCTCTTATTGCCTTCTCCAAACCAATCTATCCGAGCTATTGCTGGATCAGGCGAATAGACGAATGCTTGTAAGTTGTCAATTAACTCCCCTGCAGTTGAAGCCTGTAACCAGGATTTGCCTCGCCGACTTGTGAGATTGAAGTGTTTTTCTACTGCTTGATCAAGAAAAGACAACAAACCATCAAAAAAATTATTGACATTAACAAACCAATGGGTTTTCACGATGGATGTTTAGCTGTGCCCAAGAGGTGTTTGATATTCTCCTCTAATGTAACCATAACCCCCGGGCAACGCTATAAATGTGCATCAGATTTAATGATAATATGTGCAATACGCTCATGCATACTAGAGACCTGTAACTCTTCCACCATGGTGTTGCCTACGATATCTCGTATAGCTAATGGTTTAGGGATAATGCCGAGAACTTTGCTCCCTCCTAAGGATGCAGCTGTCGACCCACACCCCATTAACCCAAGACTACCCCCTCCATAAATCAAATGAAGACCCCTCGCAGCTAATGTCCTACCAAGATCAAGAGCTGCTGTTGTAAACTCTCCATCTTTACCAAATTGCGATCCACAAAATACGCATATATTTTGGAATCGCCGAATTGGTGTTTTTTCCATTTCTAAAAGTGCTCTAAACTTGTGCAAGACAATGATGTACGTTAGGTATTATGCGATTCAAGTGCAAGACAGGTTATAAAATGACATTTGAGAATATGCAAAATGGATATATACCCACGTAAAACTCTCAAATTTGACACATGGGGACATAATTTCGGTGGGGGTTGCTCGATGCAGATTTATCGCCCCGAGATTTAAAAAAATAGATATGCTTTCGGTGGGGTTTGACAAAACCTCCACACTTGTCGCCCACGTGTGCATGAAAAATGGAGATAAACTTTCGGTGGGGTTTGAAAAAAACCGCCGCACTTGTCTCCCACGTGAAGCATGACAATTAGAGATATACTTTCGATGGGGTTTGACAAAACCGCCACACTTGTCTCCCACGTTAAGCATGAAAAGTAAAGATATACTTTCGGCAGAGGTTGACAAAACCTCCACACTTGTCTTCCACGTGTGCTTATATCATGGGGTAGTCATCTGGTTTGTCAAAAAGAAAACTTGAAATTAAAACAAACAAAATCAACAAACAACAACAACACAAAACAACATTGATAATCAGATCAAACGAAACAAGAAAGAAATAAAATTCGACAACAACAACACACATTCAAATATACAAGTAGTTGTGATTGGGGCTCACATCTTCCTCTGGTTTTACGTCCAGTAACGGCTGAAACGCCTTCTATGAGTCGGTGATTTGATTCCCATCCAGTTTTCTTATAAACTGGCAAACAGGGTCGTTTTTAGTCAGATTCCCTAGACTATAACATTGCAATTCATCACGAAATTGTGTCCATAGATTAAGCAATTCACGCTGAACAATTCCACAAGAATGTGACTCAAGAGTTAATAAAACATTATCCAGCGACTCATTACTCAGACCATTCTTAATAAATGACAGTTTATCTTCTCTATTTCTGGACACAAAACCTAATGACCGACAAGTCTGGTTACAATTCCATCTAGCACATTTATAACATACTTGTAACCTTTTCGCTCTTCGCCTCTTGGCGTAGTAGCTCTTTTCCTAGACCAGGCATGTATTTTGCGAGATTAATGTCCGGCTCACCGGACAATCTCACCTTGGCTTCGATAAGCCATCGGATATCAGCAGGCACATTTAGGAGCATCAATGCCCGAAGTCTAGTCATCCGTACTTTATAAATTTTAAACACAGCATTTTGAGGAAGTGAAGGGAAATATTTACGAAGGTTCGATAGAAAGATATCAGCATCCTTTGAAGAGAAGAAAAGGAGAGATATTACCGATAATGCGATTGAGTTTGTTCTTCTCCCAGATATGCACGTTTAAAACCTTCGAACAATGGCTTCAACTCCCGTTTGAATGTTTCCTCAAGCTGTTGCACAACTGAACTCGAAGCACGGAATAATCAAATTAAACACAAGACAAGAAAAGAAAAGAAAAGAAAATAGAGACACATAAAAGAAATAAAAACACAAGAGCAAATGAAAGTCAAAACAAACAACAAAGCAAATAAGACAAATGGCAAAGAGAGATAAAACCTGATCAATTATAATAGCCCATGAGAGGAATCTCCTCGAAACACAAAAAATTGATTGTTACTACCTTCTTTTCTTTGTCCTTTTTTATTTATGTTTCAAAAACATTGGGTTGCCTCCCAATAAGCGCTTGGTTTAACGTCCTCAGCCTGACGTTACTTCCCATCACCCATCAAGATAAGCTGGTTCGTAGAGAGGTACCTCCTCTGATGTCCTGCATTCACTGAATTCTCATAGTAAGGCTTTCAACCTGTGCCCATTCACCTTGAACACTTTGTCCCCTTTTTACGCCTTGATTTTTCCACTGGAAATAAAACTTGAGGCGAGAATGATAAAAGAACTTTCTGTCCCACTTCAAAATTCTTCTGGAGGTCATTTTATCGATGAAATGCCTTATTTTCTCCTTGTAAATTCTGAATTCTCATAGGCATCATTTCTAAGTTCTTCCAATTCTTGGCAGTTTTGAACTCCTTTTGTTCTCCGCACATCCATCTCCATGTACAAAGCTTTACTGCCCACCATGCTTTATGTTTCGAGCTCCACTGGAAGGTGGCCATGGCCTTTACCATAGACTAACCTATACGGAGACATACCAATAGGTGTCTTGTAAACAGTTCGGTATGCCCAAAGTGCATCATTCAATCGTAGGCTCCAATCTTTTCGGTTCGGATTCACTGTCTTCTCGAGAATGGACTTGACTTCTCGATTTGAAACTTCAACTTGACCACTTGTTTGTAGATGATAGGCAGTAGACACCTTGTGAGTGATGTTGTATTTTTTGAGCAAGGCTTCAAATGATCTGTTGCAGAAGTGTGTCCCTCTATCGCTTATTATTGCTCTTGGTGTTCCAAATCTCGCAAAAATGTTAGATTTCACAAAATCTACAACAACTTTAGAATCATTAGTTCTCGTAGCTTTTGCTTCAACCCATTTAGAAACATAATCCACAGCAAGTATAATGTAAACATTACCAAAAGATGAAGGAAAAGGACCCATGAAATCAATACCCCACACATCAAAAATCTCGACAATAAGTATAGGGTTTTGTGGCATTTGATTTTTGGCACTTAAATTACCTGTCCTTTGCAACATCACAAGCTTTGCAAAATAGATATGCATCTTTGAACATGATGGGCCAGTAAGAATCCACAATTCCAAGAACTTTCAGGGCTGTTTCTTTTTTGGTCCAAAGTGACCCGCCACAATGCATAAGAATGACAGAGGTCAATTGAATTAATTCATATTCGAAACACGACCTTCTTTATCACTGATCAGAACAATGCTTCCATAAGTATGGATCATCAATATAATATTTGGGGGCAATGTTTTTAATCTTGTCCTTTTGAGCTCGAGTCAAGTCATGTGTAGCTTCTTGGTAACTAAGTAATTAACAATATCCGCATACAAAGGGGCTGCTACATGTAGAGACAGCAATTGTTCATCCGGAAAACTTTCTTGTAATGGCAGTACATCCTCGTCATGGACAATGCGACTGAGATGGTCTGCAACTAAGTTTTCACTTTCCTTCTTATCTTTGATCTCCAAGTCAAATTCCTGTAAAAGGAGTATCCACCTGATAAGCCTTGGTTTAGCATCTTTCTTTGTGAGCAAGTACCTCAAAGCTGCATGATCAGAATAAACGGTTACTTTAGTAACAATCAAATAAGATTGAAACTTTTCTAAAGCAAAAATAACCGCTAGCAGCTCTTTCTCAGTGGTAGAATAATTAAGTTGATCATCATTTAAAGTCCGAGATGCATAGTAAATGGCATGTGGAATTTTGCCAATTCGTTGACCCAAAACGGCACCCACAGCGTAGTCACTTGCATCGCACATGATCTCGAATGGATGATTCCAATTCGGAGATTGGATTATTGGAGCTGAAGTCAAGAGTTCCTTCAGTTTCTCGAATGCCTCTTTGCATTTCTCATCAAATTCAAAGGCCACATCATTCTTCAATAATCTGCATAGAGGAAATGCTATCTTCGAGAAATCTTTGATGAATCGACGATAGAAACCTGCATGACCAAGAAACGAACGAATATCCCGCACACTTGTGGGAATGGGTAAGGAACATATAAGATCTATCTTGGATTTATCAACTTCTATACCCTTAGCAGAAATAACATGTCCCAAAACTATACCCTGATCCTACCATAAAATGACATTTTTCCGCATTCAGAACACGGTTCTTTTCCATACATCTTTGAGTATAAGTGTAAGGTTATCAAGCATTTAATCAAAAGAATCACCAAAACACTAAAATCATCCAGAAATAACCTCAATGATGTTCGCAACATATCAGAGAAAATACTTACCATACACCTTTGGAAAGTGGCAGGGGCATGCAAAGACCGAACGCATCGTCGATACTCAAGGTACCAAATGGCATGTAAATGAGTTTTCTCTTGATCTTCAGGGGCAATGACAATCTGATTATATCCTGAATAGCCATCAAGAAAACAATAATGAGAATGACCTTCTAATCTCTCCAGCATTTGATCAATGAATGGCAAAGGAAAGTGATCCTTGCGAGTTGCAGAATTGAGCTTTCGATAATCAATACAAACTCGCCACCCTGTTTGGATACGAGTGGGAACTAGCTCATTATTGTCATTCTTAACCACCGTAACACCAGATTTCTTTGGAACGACTTGGACTGGACTTACCCACTTGCTATCCGAAATTGGATTAATCACACCCACATCTAACAATTTTCAGGATTTCTTTCTTGACAACTTCCATCATTGGAGGATTCAACCTCCGCTGTGCTTCTCGAGTGGGCTTGGATCCTTCTTCTAATAAGATACGGTGCATGCATATGGCTGGCTAATACCTTTGATGTCAGCAATTGTCCACCCAATGGCTGTTTTGTGATCTCGAAGCACTCGGATGAGTTTCTCTTCTTGT
>SNVD02003292.1:0-172967 GCA_013180625.2 Boswellia sacra
TTCAGCTCCCCTTTGGATGTTTCCTCAAGCTGTTGCACAAATGAATTCGAAGTACGAAATAATCAAATTAAAGAATAGAAAGGAGAAGAAAAGAGCAGAAACGAAACTAAAGACACATAAAAGAGATAACAACACAATAACAAATAAAAGTCAAAAACAAGTAAAACAAATAAAAACAAATGAGACAGATGTCAAAGAGAGATAAAACCTGATCAATTTGATGGCCTATAAAAGGAATATCTCGAGACACAAAAATCGATCATTATTACCTTATTTTATTTTTCTTTTCTTTTTTTTAATTTATTTTGCAAAAACATTGGGTTGCCTCCCAATAAGCGCTTGGTTTAACGTCCTCAGCCCGACGTTGGTTCCATCATGGGAGGATCCAATCTCCGCTGTGCTTCTCTAGTGGGCTTGGATCCTTCTTCAAACAAGAAATGGTGCAAGCATATGGCTGGGCCTTGGATGTTAGCAATCGTCCACTTAATAGCTGTTTTGTGAACTCTAAGTACTCGGACGCGTTTCTCTTCTTGTAGTGGTGCAAGGCACATTTCTATTGTAACTAGCAAAGGATCATCTAAAACCAAGAATCCATATTCAAAATGATATGGAGTGACTTACGCTCAAGCAGGGGGTTCATCACAGAAGGAAGAATTTTCATTAGATTAAAGGAATTGAATGCACGAAACATCATAAGATCTTATGGTCTATAGCTATGGTCTCATCTAAGCTTGCTACAAACTTTCTCCATTTCTTTGGACACGGGTATCAAAATTTCGATCCTTAGAATTTTCTGTCCTATGTGCTCAGTTAATAGGCTATATCCAATCCATTCTTGCGAGTTAACTCAAAATATTGTTGTGGCAAAGAATCAACAACGTCAACTGCAAAACAGAATGTAAGTCACTAGAGTACCTCATTACCTCAAAAATATTGAAACATATCACCTTGCCATCAAACTCTATGATGAGAGTGTCATCACGACCATCAATCTTGGTTCTAACAATTTTCGAGAATGGCCTCCCTAAAAGAATCGGTGTTGGATTAGGAGATGTCTCATCCTCTATTTTAAGGACATAGAAGTCTGCTGGAAAAACCAATTGATTCACCTGCACAAGCACATCTTCCACAACTCCCTTGCGATATGCATTAGAATGATCAGCAAGTTAAATGGTAATACCAGTTTTCGCAAAAGGTCCAAGATTTAAAGAAGCATAAATAGAATATGGCATGACATTAATAGATGCTCCTAAATCTAATATAGCTCTTTCAAACTTGGTATTACCAATGGTGCATGGAATGATGAACGTACCTGGATCTTTGCATTTTGGAGGAATTTTTCTTGGCAATACAGCTGAAACATTTTCCCCCACACTTACTTTCTCATTTCCCTTCAACTTTCTCTTGTTGGTGCATAACTCCTTGAGAAATTTTGTACAATGAGGTACTTGCTTAATAGCATCCATAAGTGGTATATTTACCTCGATTTTGTGAGAAGTTTTCAGGATTTCTTGTTCTTGTTTCTCCTTCGATTGTGAAAATCTACTAGGAAAAAGTGGAGGAGAAACATATGAAGGAATGGGAGTTATAGGATTTACCTGAGAAGTCAGTGTTTTGTTCATGGTGGAAGTGGTGTCATCTCCTTCATCAGTTTGTGATTTCTTTGGCAGGACATATAATTGCTCTTCATTTTGCAAAGTTATCGCACAGAATCTCTCTGGATTGATAATCTTGGACAAGTGATTAATTTTTCTGAGTCTTGGCCCTCGAATTTGCTCATGCTAGTAGCCAATGGTCCCATTTGATTTGCCAGGTTTTGGATACTTGCCCCAGTTTCCTGCTGGAATTGCATTGTGTTAGTGGCAAGTGCATTAACAATGTCCTGGAGAGACATATCTGAGTTTTGTGAAGCTGGTTGGCGGTGCTGGATGTGGCATTGGTGGTGGTTGCATTTGAAAAGGTTGCTGCACTCTAGGTTGATTGAAACCTTGTGGCCGATTTGGTTTCACATTTGGAGTGATTGGTTGATGATTCCAGTAACTGAAATTATGTTGATCTTCCCATCCAGCATTGTAAGTGCTAGAGAAAGGATTCATACCATTGCCTGTTTGCCGGAAATCCACCCATGGCATTGGCATTGTTTATTATATTCTTCTTATAAAGTTGGATACATGTCGATTGGATGCTCCATCGTAGAATATACCCCACATTCATAAGATTTTTGAATATCTCCTACAGCCATGTTTTCCACAAGAGAGGTTAGCTCATAAAGTTGTTGTTCAATGTTCGGAGTGCTTACCTCATTTACTCTCCATGGGACTTGTGGCTCAAATCCGCTACTGAATTGATAGAAGTTACTGGCCATGTGTCTAAACAACAACCAATCAGAAAAGAAAAACAAAGAAAATATGAGTCAACAAGAGAAACAAAAAACCAATTGATTAGAAAAATCATTCTCGCAACGGCACCAAAAACTTGATGGGTTCAAAACTAGCAAGTATACTAGTCGCACAAATAATAAAGTGATGAGTAAGATATCGTCCCACGAGGATTGATTCTAATTGAATTTGTTATTTTCCAACAACAATAAACTAAATAAGGGGGGTTTTGTTGAATGATTAACTAAATGAACTAAGAATGCAAATGAAGAATAACAAAACAGAAAGTTAATTTGAGTGAAAAATCAATGAGAGAAACCTGGTTTAGGGATCCTTCTCTACCACAAGATATGGATTTGGACGAATTAAATTGTAGAATTGTCCATCCAATTACCCCATTGACATTAAAAAACTGTAAGATAACAAACACGCTGTTATCCCAATCTTTCCTTACTTTGTGTTAAATAAAACAAGCTCTTTATTTAATCTCTATCCATTAAACAACCTAGAACAAGCTCTCTAAATTTAATTCAATGGATGCATTACGATAAGAAAGATAGTTGATCAAAGCAATAAACACACAAGCTCGGATTATTTAACTTAGGTTGTATTCTCCAATTGCAATCTCTGATCACAATTTTGCTACTAAGGATTAGAAATTCAAGACAATTACGGATCAAGATTTCTAGTCTAGCAATAGACAACAACCAGATTATATTCAGTTGCCATTCCAAATACAATTAGCAAGCAATCATAAGCATTAGATATAGGAAAATACAAGCAACTTCAATTAGAGAATTGGATAACAACTTCTTGCACACTTCTCACAAAAACCATATCAGGGCTTTGATCACCCTCAACCCAATTCCAGATCAGTTACACATGTTTAATAACCGTGGTAATACCTACACTGGATTCCGAAAATGAAAGGGAAGGGGAAAACTTAGCAAATTTGATGTATTTCTCTTTGGATTGTAGTTCTTCCTCTTTCCAAGCTTCCTTTCTCCTTCAAGAACTCCAAGAGATGAAAGAATTCCAGAGCTTCAGCCTCCACCACGTTCTTCCCTCTCCAAGTTATCAAAATAAAACCCTAAAATGTGTTTAAATACTCTGCTACAGTGAATTGCTACAGTGTCCCGTATTATACATGCTACAGTGCTTGTGAATTATATTTCTATACATCTCACACTGTTTTGATTACACTTTTGTGTACAACTTGAATGGATTTATTAACCGTAAATTTCTCCAAGAAAAAAATAGACTTTCGAGAGCTTTCCAACGGTATAATAACATGTCCATCTGGGTTCTTGTTTAAATCAATACAATTAAATCCGAGAAGATCACTGCCTAGCAGAGGTGAAAATGAAGGGTTTTACTCCATTTTTGTGCAAGTTGCTCCAAAACTCCTACAAACATCAAAACCACACAAAAACATAAAAATACCAAGGAATATAGCAAAGAAACATGGACGAATTGATATAAAAGTAATACATAAATAGACACCTATCATGTTACTAAACCCTCCTAAGTTAACGCTCACTACTTGGCTCTCAAGCATAGCTATTTTTCAATCTCTTTCCTCAATTTGTTTTTTCAAGTCATCCATAATTTTGTCCTTCTCATAGCTCCTTGGAAGTCTTTTAAAATAGGATGAAGGTGTCAAATATTTGCCCACCCCCCCTCACACGACTGCTAGCTTGCCTTTCTCCAATGCTCGGTGAAGAATATCCTTGCCATTCGAGGTGTCTATGACACCCGACTATGATTATGCCTTCAAAGCATCCTATAACAAAACAGAAATTGCATTATAGTTAAAAAATTTATTATAAGGAAATAGTAATGAATATAAGAATATAGAGTAAGCCATACAACTTTGAAAGTACTCACAATCTTGGAAACTATAGGAACCACATTTGGATGGAACTGACCATCCTTCTTCCTTTTTCTAGCTCGTACCCATAGATCAACTCGATCAATGGGTGAAGTCCAATCTCTAGATTTAGTACACTACACAGAAATGATAAGTTAGCTTAGTTATTTGGAAGCATAAATCCACATCAACTAAGAAACACCATAAGCACTCAAATTAGTTTCCTAGAACCACATTACCATTTCTTCTTCCAACTTTGCATAACCAGATTGGCTAGTACAATGGTCATATTCATTCATATGCTTCCTTTCACTTTGTTTTGCGTGATATTCCCTTCAATTATCATAAACACTGACATATCATAATCATAATTAAACTAAAAGGAAATATGGATAATCATATAGAATTAGAAAAAGCTACATGTTCAAATGGAATCAAATAGTACTCATATATGCCAAAAACATACAGACAAAATTGCAATCATTAAAACTGTGCATTTAGTTTAGATTTCTTTGGCAATATAATGAAAACAGATTATTTGAAAGCTGTGACTACCTTAAATTCATCAGTGATATGCCAAGCAACGAATTCATCCCAATCCTTTTGTGGAATAGAACCCCGGTACGCCTCTAGTGGGTATTTTCTCTTTTTAAACTCATCCTTTAAAGGCAAAATGAATTTAGTATTCGACCAATACTTGAATGATTTCCATGCTTGACCAGCTTGTTTCAAGAAATAATCCTTCCATTGTACATGAATGTCAAATTTACTCTACACAAATTATATTAACATATCAATAGAAAACAATAACAAAATAATACAAAATTAATTATAAACATGTACTAAGATTAATAAATACCTAGATTTCTTCCCAAATGGCATTTTGATTCTTGTTATCCACGTCTTTCCAACTTTTATATGTAATAGGCACTGACCCACATGTAAGCACACTAATAGTATTGATAAGGTCATCTGCGTTGGGCCCAATTGGCCTATCGTTGTTGGTAGTAATAATCTGTAGCTTTACACCTTGATTTATTTATTTTGTTTCTCTTCATTCCTTTGCATATGCCTCTTTTTTGCGTGTTTTTGATGCCTCATTAATCTTGCCATTAGGATCATCCCATTGTCCTAAAAAGAAAGAAGAAGAATATTAATCTATCATACACAAGGAAAATCAATACACTTACTTATCACAAAGACATTGAACACAAAATTCATAAACAAGTAATATGCTACATTTTATCACAAACATTAAACCTTTTGGAAGATACACTATGCCCTTAACTATTGTTATTTGAAGCTATTGTTGTCAATCCAAATGCCCTCTAAATCATCTCGAATACAACCACTCTCATCATCCGAAAATAAATCAATTGATTCTACGGGAGGTAAAGCATTTGTGAATGGATGTTGTTCAACCAATGAAGGAATTTCATCCCGACTTAAATCTATTTTGTAAGATTTATCGGAAGTGAATTGCACAATAGACCATCTTTCATTACTTTGGTCTGTTACATAAAAAACTTGCTTCACTTGTGAGGCAAGAACAAAGGAATCTGATTTGTGGCTGATTCGAGTTAGATCTACCAATGTCAACTCGAATTCATCTATTCTAACACCTTCGTTGTTTTCAACCCAATCACACTTAAACACAGGGAAAGTAAACAAGTGATAGTCCAACTGTCATATCTTATTAATTACATTATAGAAAGTAAGAGCTCCAACAACCGAATTTTTGTCTTTCACACTTGAAATCTACATTGTTTCTGCCACAATCCTAACTCCATAATTTTGATGGACTTTATTTTCGCCATGCTCTCTTGTGTGGTAGTGACAATTGTTGGTTATATAATTGGAGTAGCTTGTTACATAAGGACAAGGGCCTTCAGCTAACCATTCCAAAGTGGAAGAGAAATGCTTATTACTATTGATGGCATTCCTTACCGAGTAAACAAATGGAAAATCAACAATTAGATATCAAATGGAGATAGTTGTAACTTAAAACACCACTTTATAAAGCAATGTATGAAGACAATATGTACCTCGGATTTGAACCATGAGATGAAGGTACGATTATGTCCACCTTGTAGCCACCTTGCATTTTTCACTTGCTTGGGAAACAAGTCTCGAACCCTTTCTTATGAATTCTTGCAAAACAAATAGAACATTGGTTAGTATTCAATAGGAAAAAAAAAGGAATTAAGGTATAACTAATTTAATAAATAAAATTAGACACTTACTCAATGTAAGGTTGAACTTCATCCATGTTTTGTGAGATATAAAGGTGTTCTTGTGCCCATTCTTCTAAAGAAATAGAAATGACTCAACCTCCAAGTAATGGACCTTCAACTTCATTAGGTTCATTAACACTACCAACATACTTTGAGCAAAAATCAATTGCTTCTGTTGTAATGTAACACTTCACAATACAACCTTCTAGCCGGTTTCTATTTCGGACATACCCTTTAAGAATTTTCATGTATCTCTCAAAAGGATACATCCATCTAAGATAGGCAGGCTCACATAACCTAACGTCTCTAACAAGATGTACTATTAAGTGCACTATAATTTCGAAAAATGAAGGAGGAAAGTATTTATCAAGCAAACATAAGGTAATGACAAACATGCTTAGGCAACACTGCTCTGATAGCTAATGATAGTAATTGTTGCATCAAAGCATGACAATCATGGACTTAAGACCTGCAAGCTTTAACTCATCTATGGTTACAAGGTTCTTAAAGTTGGAACAGTATCCAAAAGGAACTCTTAGGTCATGTAAAGTTTGACAACACTTTTTCTCCTTCTTACTTAGTGTGTAACAAGCGAGAGACAAATATGTTCGACTATTTTTGTGGGATGGTTATAACTCTTTCTTTAAGCCCATTTCCAGTAGATCTAATCTAGAGTTAAGATTATCTTTTGTTTTCCAAGGAATATTAAGTAATGTGCCATAAATGCACTCACAGACATTTTTTTCAATGTGCATAACATCTAGATTGTGTCAAACATACAAATGTTTCCCATATGGGAAACTAAAGAAAATTGATTTTTTCTTAAAACAAAATTTTGCATCAAGATCAATTTTCTTCCTTTTTTGATCCTTACTCTTTCCTCATGTGCTTTGAAAACTTTCAAGTTTTTCAAGGATATCCTCCTCACTAAGTGGTTGTGGAGGGAGACCAATTTCTTGGTGTCCATTGAATGCCTTTTTTTAATTTCTAAATGGATGCTTTAAGGGGAGGAATCGTCTGTGGCACGTATAGATGTTTTTCTTGCCATGTTTTAACCTACATGAAGATGTTTCTTCCCCACATATTGGACTACTGTAATACCCTTACATTGAGCGCCCAGAAAGGTTGTCATATGCTGGAAAGTCATTCATTGTCTATAATAACATAGCTCTCATGTTAAAAGTTTCATTTCTATAAGAATCATACACCTCAACACCTTCTTCCCATAAAGGTTTCAAGTCATCTATCAAGGGTGCCAAATAAACATCAATGTCAATGTGCCAAGTTGTTTTGGTCCCAAAATTAGAAGAGATAACATAATAAATCTCTTCTTCAAGCACAACCAGGGAGGAAGATTATATGTAATTTTCAGCACGGGCCAACAACTATAAGCACTAATTAGGTTACTATATGGATTTATCCCGTTACTATATGGATTTATCCCATCAGCTAAAATACCTAATTGGAGATTTCTACTTTCAGTGCTGAATGCAGGCCACATACGGTCAACTAATGTCCAAGAGGGAGTGTCAACAGGGTGCCTAAGTTTGCCATCTATGAGTTTACCATTGGCATGCCAAGTTAGGTTTTTTCACAATCTCAGGTGATTGAAATAACTTTCTAAACCTTAGAATGGGTGGGAAATACCATAAGACTTTGGTGGGAATGGCCTTTTTAGCTTTGGAGGTTTTAGAAGTTTTCTTCCATCTTGACAACCCACAAGTTGGACAAGAACTTAAAGATTCATACTCTTTCCTATATAAAATGCAATCATTAGGACATGCATGAATTTTTTTCATATGATAAACCCAATTAAACCATTGTTTTCTTCGCTTAATACATGGATGAAGGCATTACATTGTATGGTGGCAATATTTCTGATATGAGTTTAACTAATTCGGAGAAACTATTATCCAACCAACCATATGTTCCTTTAATTTTATAAAGTTTCATAAGGGCAAACAACTTTGTTTCAGATGTGCATCCTGGTTATAAGGGCTTATCAACATCTTCAAGTAATTTTTCAAAGATTTCGAATGATTTTCACAATATTCGTGTTGACCCAGGTATGGCAACCCAAGAGGGGGGGTGAATTGGATTTTTATTTATCAAAACGGATTTATAAAATTTTTCTTGAAAGATCAAAATTAGTTCACTCTTTCTTTGAAAATAAAGGTGAAGAAGATGAAATTAGAATTTATCAAAGATGCAATCAAAAGAATAATAATGATGAACAATCACAAGTGCAAGTAAATTTAAAGATGAAAGGGATAGAGAGAGTGCAAACTCAATTTACGTGGTTCGGCAAACCTTGCCTACGTCCATGGGCTCCTAGCTCCACGAGCTAAGCTTTCCATTAAGTTGTAGAATCTTTACAACTTGCTTGATGAACAACCTCACCAAGACTTTTTCTTCTAACTCTTGATAACACCACACCAAGAGTTCTTCTTGATGAACAACCTCACCAAGGCAACTTCCGTCAACCCTTGATAACACCACACCAAGATTTCTTCTTGATGAACAACCTCACCAAGGCAACTTTCTTCAACTCTTGATAACACCACACCAAGAGTTCTTCTTGATGAACAACCTCACCAAGGAAAGAGTTCTCTCAAGGATAACTTTTATCCCTTACAAGAAGATCTCACTCTCACCACAATACAAGAACAAAGTAAATTTTTATAATAAAAGTACAACTCTCTTCAAATAGTAGATAAATAATATAAAAAGCTCTCTAGACTTGATATTCTCTTGTTTTTTTTTGCTTGATAAAATGCTTCTCTTGCTCTTTTCTTTTTGAATGCATGCATGGGAGAAGGGCTCCTTTTATAGGCAAATAGGATGAACTTAATCAAGTGAAGACACCATCTCCAAATTTTCTGCCCACCATAAAAACTGTAATTTTGTCTGCCATTTTTGTCAATGTTATGTTTGAAATTTGAAAATATGAAAAACATAAAAGATCTGCACATTTGAATAAGCTTTCCAACTCATCAAGAATCAAGTCATTTGGATATCTGTAGCTCAAGATATGGCCAAAACACCATTCGATGCTCATGTGACTTGATTTTTCTTCCTTGTGTCAGTCCACCGAATTGAATGATAATTCTGTCAGCATTCCGTTTGAAATTTGAATTTTTTTAAAACATAAAAGATCTGCATATTTGAATAATGTTTTGAAAACATTAAGAATCAAAGAATTTGGATATCTCTATCTTAAGATATGGCCAAAACACCATTCGGTGCTCATGTGAGTTGATTTTTCTTCCTTGTGTCAGTCCACCGAATTGCATGTCAATTATGTCAGCCTTCCATTTGAAATCCGAATTTCTTCAAAAGATATGAAATGTGCCTCATTATGTCCTCTTTCTAATTCCATAAGAATCAAGTTATTTTGATTTTTCTAGCTCAAGATATGTCCAAAAGAATATTTGGTACTCATGTCAGCTGCTTCTATTTGTCTTTCAAATTGCATGATGATTTGGACAACTTTACACTTGAAATTTAAATTTCTTTAAAACATATGAAATGTTATAAATTGAGTAATCTTTCCAAATTCTCAAGAATCACATCATTTGGACATCTGTAGAGAAATATATGACTAATTGATTGAATATTGTTCATGTGTCACATTCCTTGAATCAAACCTTGTTCTTAAACTTTGGTGCCTTTAACATGTAGTCTTCTCCTTAGCTTCAACACTTCATTTTAATAAGCCTTTTCTTGATTTTACAATTATTTCATTAAATCTTATTCTTGCACATAAATAAACATATTAGTAACACCTTATGAATCAATGTGTATTGTTATCATCAAAATTATTATGTAGCCTTAAGGCTAACAATTCGAATGCATCATTAACCATATCTATACCATCATCTATGGGAAAAGAGCATTCACCAAATGATGAGTTAAAGTTACTAGGCTCCATACTTGGTTTTGATTCCCCATGCCAAATCCAAGTTTTGTAGTTTGTGTCAAACCCATTTGAGAATCAATGATGACGTACTTCTGTTTGAGAATAAAAAGCCAAGCAGCGACAAGCATTGCATGGCACCTCATGAAGTTTGGGTTAATTGTGTGGGTAGAGGCAAAATCTAAGGATTTCCTAACCTCAATGTCATACTCAACAGCTAACCTATACTTTCACATCCAAGATTTGTCCATTCCTTGCATTGATGAAACACCTGTTAAAGCAATTAAGCTAAGAGTGTTGGTAAGGATAAATTATGTAATTGTTAAACAAAAGCTAGTTCTTTTTTAGGATTTTTGTCTAAATTTTGCTTGCTGGATTGCCAAGTTTTGTTTCTTGAATTTTATTATATCTTAAATTACATTGTTAAAAGTGGGTTGGTGTTTAATGTAGACACAAAACTTAGATTAATGTTTTGTACAAGGAGAATTGATTTGCGTTATATATTATGGGTGAAATAATATCCACTAGAATCTAAAACAAATTCTACATGCAATAATCAAAGCAACACATATATCTATGCATAAAGATATTTAATAATACAACTTTGATCATTGTAAGCATGTATTGCATAATTACTTCACTACTCATCCTATAACAAGATTACTATATGCAAAAACCATAACATGAATCCATACAAACAATATCAATACCCTAAAAAAAGATTCACTTTCCAAAAAATATGTATTCATATTTAGTGTTAACTTCATGGAAAATTTCAAACATAATTGATCATTGTAAGCAATAACTTCAAAAAGAAAAATGCCTAGTGATGCTATTTTATGATTGTTTAATTCTCTAGCACTTGATGATTATCTTGAAACACAGATTCAACAATCTATGAAGCTAGTTTGATATAAGTCTAACAGCAATTTTCTGTGAAAAATTATTGTAGCGCAAGTTGTTTGATTATTTACAAGTCCAAAATATCCTCAATTAGATAATAACGATTTAGAAATATAGGAAGCCAATTTACAAAATTTAATAACAGTGCATAATATCTATTTTGCTTTGTTTCTAGTATTTTTACTTCTTACATTTTGTCCTTGGGTGCACAAGCTGAATTCCTACTAATTTACATATGCTCATTTTTACTAATGCTCTTACCATTTCTAAGAAGTTGTGTCCATATTTCTAAATCAAGCAAGCATAAAAAGTATAAATTGAAGAAACTTATGCAACTATAAGAGCCAATCCTTCAAATTATACTCTGTACATCTTTAGGCTGCATATCAACTTATGGACAACGAACACATCATGCAAAGCTGAATTATTACTGCTGAATGTTCCAGACGGAGAACCAAGCTGATTGGTTTCACCTTGTGTTTGGGATTAGGGGTGCGGCCAAAAAAAAAAAGGAAAAATCAGTATTTAAATTTGGTGCTAAACAGTGATTTGATACAAAGTGCTTTTAATATATTAAAATATTAATGAAGATTTATAAAACACACATATATGTCTGAGTATTCAGCTATTTATTACCTAAACAACGAAATTGTGCAAGCCAATGATAGACCTGTGCAGCAAAGAACCAAATCTTGCAAATATTTGTCAACTTGCAATCAACAAATCTTTTTGTTTGGAAGTATGCTGCACCTGTATAATCAAATTGTTAAATGCAAAAGGAAAAAAATATGTTTATGAAAGGAATTGAAAACAACTGAATAAAATATAATTGAAAACCACTGATAAACCTGCATAACCATTGTGAAGCCAAAGGGATTCAAGATGCATCTTGGATTTTCGATATAGGTACATTTTGGGTACATGAATATGTAGATGGAAAAATTACAAGGTCTTGTAATATCTAATTATAAAAAGAATTAGAACTAAAACATGTAGGAGCAAACAATTGGTAAGACAAAGAAAAAAGATAAATTTGGTGAGCCAGAAAAAGTGCGTAAAAGGACTCAAAAACTGACTCTAAAAAATAAAATCGTTTTTGAAATATAATGAGTCAAAGAAAATTATTCAGATTTACCAGTTATGAATAACCTGAACCCAAGCAAGATATCAACCATAAAAATTCAAAAATTCTCGTACTATATGTAGTTTTTAAACAAAAACTAGGTTTAATCTATTGTGTAATATGATTCAAAGACACTAGTCAATAGGTACACAACATTCTATTAAAAAATAATCAGTCAAGAACAATGGAATAAAAGCAAACCAGTCTAAAATTTTTAGCATCTAATTAGCTTAATTTGTATGCAAGAAATAAAGAATATTTAACACAAGAGGAAATCATATTAAGGCAGTAATAATACTGATTTTATCATACAATAAAAGGAAAAATAATAGTCAATTGAGATTTATACTTGGGCAGCAATATAGGTTGAAATCTTACTTCCACAGGAGAGCCCAAAGTGCAGAGGAATGCAACTGCTAAGTTGAGTAGATTACTTTCAGAAGCTGACTTTAAATGTAATGACAGAACCTGTTTCTGATTTAAGGGAGTCTCTACCCTTTCTTCTAACTATTTCCTCAACCTGTTTTTGTTTTTGAATTAAAAAAAAAAGATAAATTAATTTTGTAAAATGCAAAGCCAACAAAATCATATAAATGATCACATAACCAATGATCCTTCTCTTCTTTTGACGAATGCCAATTGTGCATGCTTTGACCAAACAAGTAACAATTAATTCCACTAACTTAGAAAGTAATTAAGTCCATCATCAACATCATCATCATCATCACCATTATTGTGATTATTTAAATGCCCAGATTTATATTTATGAAAGATTAGCAAATAATAGCTTTCACTACCCCCAAATTGATAGTGGCTAAGATCAGCTTTCTCTCTAGATCATTATATTATTTATATTATTAAAAAAATATTAATAAATAAATAACTTTTGGTTACAGAAATAATAAAAAAATATCTATTCACAAGTAGTCAAATGCACAATTTAGAATCCCAATTATATAATTTAAGAAATTAACTTCACATAGAAAATTAAAATTGTGGACAATGGAATGCATGAAATCATCAATTTCAGTCACAAATCATCATTGGATAAAATTAAAGGGAAAATAATAGCTGGCATTACTTAGCAAAATTAATATCCAAACATGGAAAGGATTCGATTTAGAATCCATTATTGGCTTCACAAAATTTTTTAGTAAAAGATGAATCTAGTTGTAAGCTAAGATATTCAATACAATAATGAATTATTATAATTTTCACAGGAGATTGACTAATGATTTTTAATTAAGAAAACGTAAAATTGATGATTTTATTTATATATGATATTTAAGTAGTCTTGATCTCATTTTTTTTTACTACATTTTCACGAAATTTTTAAAAGAAGGATCAGCATAGTCAAAATTATAAAAATTTTTATCAAATTTAACGTGTTAGCGTGGCACACGTTAACTGAAAATTGAACCAAAAAAGCAAATGACTTGTGAACAAAAACAAAGATATGGAAAGCATGGACGGCTCCAAAGGGTTAAATTGATTTTTTTTTTTATTAAAAATGGTAATGACAGGCCACTCGAAGCCTAGATTAAAGTAGTCAACCCGAAGTTTGACTATATTTAATCAACTTGTAAAGCTTTTTTGTATTACTATCACCTTATGTAAAGTTTCAATTATATGAACCGCCAACGCACTTGCCGATCCTAATCTGCTCTCCTCTCTTTCTCACATTCTTTTCTTAATTTATGTTTTTTATAAATAGAGAAACCATTTATATTCAAAATTAACTTGGGCTAAAAAAAAATTAACAGTAAACAAAATTAGGATATTTTGTGTGCTGTAGATATTATTAACAATAAAAAAATTAATTGGCACAGAAATCATAAGTTTTCAGCTGTCAAAATACATAAGCAATGAAGACAATCGAAGCCAAAGAAAAACATGTGCAGTAAAGAACCAAAGGCAGCAAATATTTGTCAACCTCCGCAGTCAGCAAATCTTTTCGCTTGGAAGTATGTTGCACCTGTATAATCAAATTGTTAAATGCAAAAGGAAAAACATGTGCACAAAAGGAATTGAAAAAAAAAATTAAATAAAGGTATAAAATGAGAAAAGAAAGCAAAATATATAGTTTAAACTCGTTCATGCAGTGAAATTCAAGTTATAAAGTCCATGAGAACAATGAGCTTTACATTAAGCATATGAGAGAGAAAATAAATCTTTAAAATCCTTACCAGTTCACTGTATTCAAGACTCATCCACAATATTTCCCCTTTTAGCGGACCTGGGTACTTTAGCGTTTAATGAAACAGGTGTTGGTCAACAAATAAAAGACATTTCGTTGAAACTAGAGTAAATGACCATCCACGCATATAGTATGCAAGAAATTTGCATGAGCCACAACACAAAACAAGAAGCACAGATTCCTAATAACTTTATAAACATTGCAAATCTTCTAATTTGTTACATCAATATAAGGTACTTTACAAAACAGCTCAGATATCAAATAATCCAATGTGACTCAAAAGTCTAAGTTTTCTCCAAATAAACCACAAAAGTCATAATCCAAGTTTCATATTATACATGGTCTCTGTATACTCATTATATGAAGTATTTCAGATGATGTCAAACTAAACCTTATCGAAATTAACAGAAAAATATTTAACAAAGAAGAAAACTTTGGCTAACATATGTACTTCCACCATATCAATTGTGACAGAAAATTTTTTCACTTCTTCCACAATATAACTCCTACCTGCGACTCTTATTTACTTCCCAATTATATATGGATGTCAACAATTATTTTTACAAAATAATTAATAACTCACCTAATAGTATATTCTATTTCTAAGTGTCCAAAAACCACAATTTCCTCACTTAACCAAGCTTTATTCAACTAAGATGTCCAGCTATGCGTTCATGCATCATCACAAGGTTTGCATGACTAATTACTCTAGATAAATGTACTTGCAAAATGACTAATTACTAAAGAAAATAGACAGACTTAGATCCAAATTTTAGTCTGTATATCTACTATTACTAAATGGTCATTACAAGCTAAAAAGTAAAAGACCCAAACGGCAAATGAACCCAGAAAACACTCATGCGAAACTCTTCAAATTTCAATATCAAAGGAGTATCTTTCTTTGTACATCCCAATATCAATATCATAGTATTCACCTAATGTAGATAAAAGCATTTTCAAGATGAAGAATATAATATATGTTAAATCTCTATATAGGAATTTAGGATTGTGTTCTTATTAGATACATATTTGATTCTCTATTTCCTGTTTTATTTCCTCTTATAGTATTATATATATGTACACCTATTTACAATGGAATACACATAAAAAATATTTCTCCTAAATTCGTTTCTATCTCTCTCTCTCAACATGGTATCAAAGCTTAACATCGTTCCACCAAATTCATCATAAATTCCATAAACCCCAAACACAGTTACTGTTCATTACTGTTTCTCGTGGAGTTACTGTTCATCACCGGCCACCGGCGCATCACCTATCACCGAATACATCAACTTGTAGATCGGATTGTCCCCATCATTCTTCCCTTCATCACCGTCACCAGAATCTCACCAGAAACCCTTCAAATCGCCAAAAAGACCGTTCGTCACTTTACTGTTCATCAACCCTAACATTTCTACCTAAGTGAAATCAGCCAGCTCCGATCAGCGATGACAATCACAGCCTGCACGTCTGAGATCGCCAGTCGCAGGCAACCAAAAGCCCCCTGCCTCCGATTCTACCGAAAAAATTTTTCGATCACCGAAAAATCTGCTGTTTGGTTCAAATATGGCCGGAAATCACTCTATTAAAGTCACCAGTCAATGGTGAACAAAACCTCTCTGTCTGTGTTTAAAAAAAAAAAGGTATGCCGAAAAATTTTTTGGGTTGCCAGAAAAATTTTTCGATCATCGGAAAAATGCAGTCTCACCTGAATCTGATTGAAAAATTGTGTTTGAGGTTTCCATGGCTTCTCAACCGTCCTCTAATCCTCCTGGAGTTGGTGGTTCCATCACAGCCGTAAAATTGAATGACTCCAATTACAAGTTATGGGCAAAAGCAGTAACCAAATATTTGATTGGCTAAGGGAAACATAATTATCTTACACAAGATCCTCCATCGTCTGATTCAAAGGAGTATGCTAAATGGATTCAGGAAGACAATTTGATTACTATATGGTTGTGCAATAGTATGGAGCCATCACTTGCAGCAACTGTGATGTGGGTTGATACTACAAAAGAGTTGTGGAATTCACTTCAAGATAGGTTTGGCGGCTCTCCAAATGTCTCTAACATTTTTGATGTTTACTCTACCTTATTTTCTTGTCAGCAAGGTGCTAAAATGTTAAGTGAATATTTAGGAGAAATCGAAGGATTAATGGGTGAGCTTAACTCTTATCATCCTATTACTACTGATGTTGAGACATTACGTAAACAACGAGAAGAATTATTTATTGTTAAGTTCCTGTCTAGCTTAAATCCTATCTATGAAAGTGCTAAGAATAGTATCTTGATTGAGAAAGATCTCCCAAGTCTTAAAACTGCATATGCTCGACTCCAACAATTACCCACCTCTCAACATAATCAGGAAGCCTTTATCTTAGTTGTGTTTGGTAGTCGAGGCAGAGGATCCTTTTCTAGACAAAGTAGAGGGTGTGTTAGAGATCGAGGTGGAAGAGCTCCTTGTTCCCATTGTGGTAGACTTAATCATCCTTCAAAAAAGTGTTGGGATAAGTTTGGAAAACCTGAATGGGCAAATCAAAGTTTTGAGGAGCGTCTTTCCGTTGGTAATTCATCTAACTCTCATGCTCCACCTTCTGCGCAGTCTGCTCAAAAATCTGAAAGTCAACCAGTCGGTGAGCCTTTCGCTTCCTTAGTCCAAACAGGTAGGTCCACTGCCTTATTTTCTTCTTCAAACCCACATCATTGGATTATAGACTCTGGAGCTTCTTCTCACCTGACTGGTAATGATTCACTTTTTAGTTCATTTATCCCTTCTAATAAACAGTCATTAGTCATTCTTGCTGATGGTTCTAAAACCCAAGTACAAGGGTTTGGAACCATTTGTACATCTAGTTTTCATTTACCTTCGATGTTACATGTTCCTAGATTTTCTGTTAATCTTTTATCCGTTAGCCAGTTAACCAAAAATTTAAATTGCACAGTCACTTTTTTTCCATCCTATTGTATTTTTTAGGATTTTGGTACAAAGAAGATGATTGGTGGCGGGCATGAAAAAAATGACGTTTATCACTTGTTTGAAGCACTTTCGTCCTCTCATACAACTCTTGCTTCGTCTGTCTCTCCAGAATAATGGCATTATCGTTTAGATTACCCTTCAAATAAATTGCTTCAACATATGGGTTTTTCTAGTCCAACTCAAATTGAATGTGAGTCTTGTCAGTTAGGTAAACATTCTTGTTTTTTATTTCGTAGTCGAGTCAATAAAATTAGTGACCAACCGTTTGATTTGGTTCACTCAGATGTATGGGGTCCTTGTCGAGTTACCAATAGTCATGGGTTTAAAAATTTTGTATCATTTGTGGATGATCATTCTAGAGTTACTTAGTTGTATTTGTTAAAAGATCGATCTGAGGTCCCTAGTATGTTTCAAATGTTTTACAATGAAATAAAGACTCAGTTTGGTATTTCTATTAAAGTTTTACGTTCTGATAATGCTTTAGAATATACTTCTTCCTCGTTATCTACTTTTTCTAGCACTAATGGGATCTTACATCAAACATTATGTACTTACACCCCTCAGCAGAATGGAGTTGCTGAGCGAAAAAATAGACATTTGTTAGATGTGGCTCGAACTCTGTTATTTCATATGAAAGTCCCATCAAAATATTGGGGAGAAGCTTTACTTACTGCATGTTACCTTATTAAGTGGGTTCCTTCTTCTGTCCTTAATTTTCAGTCTCCATACTCCATCTTATTCCCTAATCAACCTGTTTTTCCTCTTTCTCCTCGTATTTTTGGTTGTGTTTGTTTTGTCCATCTTCATAGGTTTCTGATAAACTGTCTCCTCGATCCACCAAATGTATTTTTCTTGGGTATTCTAGAACTCAAAAAGGTTACAAATGTCTTGACCCTTGCTCAAGAAAAACTTTTGGCAGTGCAAATGTCACCTTTTTTGAGTCCACATCATATTTTTTATCGAGTGGTTCTAGACTTGATACTGGTCTAGTTGATCCTCCAATACCAATGTCACTTCTACCGTGTCCCTCAACTCCACCGCTCCTAGTTTATTCTAGGTGAAAACCACATCAATCACATGCTACACAAGATGATTTACCACTCCCTGATCTGCCCATCACTCAAGCTTCTGCTTCTACTCCAGATCTGACTCCTCCTACAAATGAGTATTTTGATCTTGATCTCTCTATTGCTCTTCGCAAAGGTACTAGAAATTCTCAAAGGTATCCTATCTCTCAGTTTGTCTCCTTTAATGCCTTATCATTGTCTTCTCACTCCTTTGCTTTGTGTTTGTTGTGGTTTCTATTCCTAAAAATTACCAAGAAGCTTTGGCTCATCCTGGCTGGAGGAAAGCTATGGAAGATGAGATGTCAGCACTCTGTGATCGTGGTACATGGGAGTTACAAAAATTACTAGGCAGTAAAGAAGTGGTTGGTTGTCGTTGGGTCTTTGTTCTCAAATATCATCCTGATGGTACTATTGAACGATTAAAAGCTCGTCTTGTTGCTAAAAAGTACACTCAAACTTATGGTGTTGACTATGGTGAGACTTTTTCTCCTGTTGCCAGACTCAATTCAGTTCGCATTCTCATTTCCCTTGCTGTGTTTTTTGGCTAGCCCCTCTTCCAGCTAGCTGTCAAAAATGCCTTCTTGTATGGTGATTTACACGAGGAGGTTTATATGGAGCAACCACCTGGATTTGTTGCTCAAGGGGAGTTAAGCAACTTTGTTTGTAAGTTACAGAAGGCTATTTATGGTTTGAAGCAGTCATCTAAGGCCTGGTTTGAAAAATTGAGTGGCATTTTGGCTTCGATCAACTTCTCCTGTTGTCAATCTGATCACTCAGTATTTGTTAAACATACAAGATCAGGTATGGTTATACTGCAAATGATATCATTGTGACTGGGAGTGATTCTAATGGCATAGAAGAAGTGAAAAGACATCTAAAGACACATTTTCAAACAAAAGACTTGGGGTAACTCAGATACTTTCTTGGAATTGAAGTTTTAAAGAGTAAAGAAGGTATCATTTTATCTCAGAGAAAGTATGTACAAGACTTACTTGATGAGACAGGTATGTTAGGATCTAAGCCAATAGAGACCCTTATGGATCCTAATGTAATATTGGATGGTGACAACAATCCAGATTTTGAAGATAAGAAAAGATATAGAAGTCTTGTGGGAAAGTTGATTTATCTTGTTGTCATTAGACCTGATATTACTTTTGCAGTGGGAGCAGTTAGTTAGTATATGCAAAATCCGAAGAAGATCCATTGGGAGGCGGTATGTAGAATTCTACGATATCTAAAACAGTCCGTTGGTAAAGGAATTTTTTACAAGAAAGGTAAAGAGTTGGACATTGTTGGGTATTCTGATGCTGATTGGGCTGGATCCAAAACTGATAGGAAGTCCACAAGTAGATATTGTACCTTCTTGGGAGGCAATCTAGTGACTTGGAGAAGCAATAAACAAAATGTAGTTGCGAGATCTAGTGCAAAGGTAGAGCATCGTGCTATGGCTCATACAACATGTGAGATTATGTGGGTCAAGAATTTCTTAACTGATATTGGAATTGATTTAAAAGCCATCAAAAATGTTTTATGATAATATGGTTGTAACATATATTGCTAGTAATCCAGTTTTTCATGAAAGAACTAAACACATCAAAGTAGATTGTCACTTTGTTCGTGAGGCTGTAATGAGTGAAGAGATTATCACTCTTTATGTTAAGTCTGAAGACCAAATTGGAGATCTTTTTACCAAGGCAGTTCATAAAGGAGTTTTTCTTCATCTATTTTCCAAGTTGGGCATCAAGAATATCTATACTCCAACTTGAGGGGAGTGTTAAATCTCTATATAGGAATTTAGGATTGTGTTCCTATTAGATACATATTTGATTCTCCCTTTCCTGTTTTATTTCCTCTTATTGTGCTATATATATGTACACCTATTTACAATGGAATACACATAAAAAATATTTCTCCTAAATTCGTTTCTACCTCTCTCTCTCAACAATATATATTTTAAATTCTTTTCCAAAAGATATGGTTGATAAAAACTATTTAAAAAAACCTCCTTTATGGTATTTTGTTTTTTAGAAAGCCAAATGTCTCAACGCGGCTTCAAAACCGCAGCTTTAAATTTTGCATTGTAAGATGACGATCATAAATACAAAGAATCTCTAAAATCTTACTAGCATTTTTGTCAATTAGATAACTGAATTATCCTCATATATTGTTGGATACTAAGAACTAAACAATATTAATTTCCATAACTCCAACATTCCAAAGAAAAAATAAACACTTAGTTATGGCTTCTCAATACAGCTAATGTCTGTGCATCAAATATTATATAAAACGCAGCTGTAGAAATCTAAGAGCAGGCCAGCTACAATTTCAAAATATGCAAATCAAAGGACCAAACCTCCAAATGAATCCAGTTATAAGCTGAAGTCAAGTTTTGATATATATAATTAAATATTTAATTTATTTTATGATTATCATTAATCTATACATATATACACCAAATAGGTAGTGTGGAGACTGAAGAATAAGATATCTGATGTGTAAAAGAAAAGATATATTATCCTTTCAGCAACTGAAGTTATATAGTTCTCGCTAGCCGGATGATATTATTAATTATTAATTAAACAAGCATAAAAATGCACTGCAAAAGCTAATAAGTGTTGGCCCTTCATTGTTCGATATTGTAAAGAGAAAAAATAGAGAGACAGCCCAAACAAAAGATTAATAATAAGTTGAAGTGAAGATTGGGACATTGCTGCACAAATTATATAAAAATTAATGATATTATAATATTATAGAATATACACGATCTTGGTAGTTGTGAAAACTGAAGAAGAAGATCTCTGACATTTTAAAACACTGTAAGTAGTATTATATTAAAATACGATAGAGATATGAAAATTGGCATGGGTTAATCAATTACACTTTTTCTCAAAAACCTATAGTAATTTACCAATAGATAACAGGGACATGAAAAAAATGAGATATAACAAAATACACTACTAAAAAATTGTTCAATATAATGAGATTGATTAAGCAAACTTTGAAAGTTGTGGGAGCAATAGTTTGTCGTAGGCAAGTACCTGATTAGCAAATAGCTCTCTTTCTTGTTTGTTCTAAATAATGCCAATTGAAATTCCTCCTATATGCAAATGAAATAAAGGAATAAACTCAAAAATTACCAGATAAATTTATGGTAAAAAATATGCTAGAGACTTGACCAACTATACAAATGAAATCATAGCTAAAGTATAATTGCTCATTATCATATATACAAAGTTTCAAAGTTCCAACAAGCCTTGTTAATCAGCCCATCATCAATCACAACAGTACTGATCTTTTTAGAGAGCTCACAAAGTTCCTCAACTTCACTTATGCTAATTGTTATGTGAGAATAATGACACTCGTGAGTAAATTAATTGAATTTGAGTGGGAATTCAGAGGTGAATAATTAGTTTGAGAGTAAACATTTAATAATTTAATAATTAAATCAAATCTAGGTCATAACAATTATGAGCTAAATACATTGCTTTCTCTATCCATGAGACCATCCAGATGATATTGGTACCACAAGACTTCTGAAAAACATGTAGGCAAAGTCAACTCTTCTTCACAAATGAATAGAACTTATAAATAATAACAGCCAATAATGCTAAAAAATGAACACAAAATCAAAGTAGCATGAATTCAACACTCAAATTCACCAAAAATTCAAAATAAAATAAAATCATTAAAAAACTTATAAAGTACTCGACAATAAAACAAAATATAATTCCTAAACACAAAAAAATTCCCAGCAAGCAAAAATAAAATGAAATCTTGACATTAAAAGAAACAGAAAAAAAATTCTAAAAAACTAAAATCTCTGCCTTTTCCAAGTACTTGCAATATTACTTCTCAACAATTGGACTAATGCATTAACTAAAATAAAACAAAATACTCTATTAATTCTCTCAGGCACTTCTGCAAACATAGAAAAAAACATTGAACTTTACATGGTTTGAAAAATCAATACTAAAAATCTTGTTGGTGAATTGTCTAAAAAAAGATCATATTCCCCCCTATTCTCTTGGCATATGTTGTTTTGACTCAACAAGAATAGAGTTATATTAGTTGGTTTAGATGGAACGGAAGAAGTTATTAACTTTGGGGAAGGCATGGCATGTGGTGGTTGAATGTTATGTTGTTTGGATTTCAAAGACTCTTGCTCTTGTAAAAAGGCCTAGGTTAGGAGAAATCTGATGAATTAATCAAGATATATGTCCTCCAGAGAGAATTGATTGCAAGAAGAAGACAAAGTGCACAATAACTTCATTTCTCCATTACTTTAAAAAAAATGAAGCAGATTACAAAATCAGATTTAATAAAATTAGATTTTGTTATATAATTTCTTAAGTTTGTTTTGTCTGATATTAATTATTAATATTAATTTCATTTACTAATATGGGCATCCGTATTCTTATGTATGTCTTGATAAGTTATACGTAGTCAAAGGCAATATTTTAGGTTCAAGGTTTTGTAGTATTGATTTAATCTGTGGTACTTGAAATGTTTCATTGACTAGTTAGCTTGTGATGTTGCTATTTGGTTTCACTTTGATTCTTACTTACAATTTGTAATGCTTTATATTTGTGGAACTTACCAAATAAATATAATTTATGAAAGAATTTTGATTGTGATATCCTCCTTCTCTCATTTCATCTTTAAAAGAATTTTGATTTTTGAACAGATTGTATGTCTGTGGAATCCCAAAATGTATATATGTTTATATATATTACAATTTTAGAAATATGTCATGTTTAAATAAATGAGAATTGGGTTGGATTATAGTAGTGGGCTTGTGTTAGAAATTGATAAGGATGAATTAGGCTGAGATTACAAATGAATGGACTTAGGCCCATGGGTAGCCTTGGATATTTAAGAGATATTAAAGTTCCAAAGAGGAGATATTTTTTGTTCCATATTTTGGAGATAGGAGAGGAGAGTCTGACGGGTTAAAGGGAGAGGGAAAGAAGAAGAAGAAGAAGAAGAAGAAGAAGAAAAGAGATGAAAGAAAAACAGGGGAAAATAAGGAAAAATCAAAGAGGTGTCTAGGCTTGGAAACCAAGTAGGGATTTTCTAACACTATACTTAAATTGTTTTATCTATTTTGTTATTTAAAATTAATATGGGTTTACAGTGCATGTGAATTGTTGTTAATTTGATTGTTTGTTGCTTGGAGGATGAATTATTTGTGAAGTTATGTGCTTATGAAGCTTTAAATAGCCACTGATTTCATGGAATTGGATTGTGAACGAAATTTTGGTGAATTTTTGAAGTTGGGGATTGAGATCTGGAAATGTTTTTATTTCATGATTCCGTATTTTTGATACTAGTTATGAATCTGACACAATCTGATATGAAGGTGTCGAGTGTCGAGCGATGGAGTGTCGAGCAGTCGAGTGTCGAGCGTCCGAGTGTCGAGTGGTTGAGTGGTTGAGTGTCGAGTGGTCGAGAGTCAAGCGTTTGAATGCCAAGCATTCGAGTGTCGAGTGGTTGAGTGGTCGAGTGGTCGAGCGGTCAAGTGTCGAGTGGTCGAGCGTCGAGCGGTCAAGTGTCGAGTGGTTAAGTGTCGAATGGCTGGTACCTAGTTGCTAGTGGTCGAGCAGTCGAGCGGTCGAGTGTCAAGCGATCGAGCGTCGAGCGATCGAATGTCGAGCGGTCGATCGATCGAGTGTCAAGCGAACGAGCATCGAGCAGTCGAGTGTCGAGTGGTCGAGTGTGTTGACCCAGGTATGGCAACCTAAGAGGGGGGGTGAATTGGGTTTTTATTTATAAAAACTGATTTAGAAAACTTTTCTTGAAAGATCAAAATTATTTAACTATTTCTTTGAGAATAAAGGTGAAGAAGATGAAAATAGAAGTTATTAAAGATGCAATCAAGAGAATAACAATAACGAACAATCACAAGTGCAAGTAAATATAAAGAGATAGGGATAGAGAGAGTGTAAACTCAATTTACGTGGTTCGGCAAACCTTGCCTACGTCCACGGGCTCCTAGCTCCACGAGCTAAGCTTTCCACTAAGTTGTAGAAATCTTTACAACTTGCTTGATGAACAACCTCACCAAGACTTTTTCTTCCAACTCTTGATAACACCACACCAAGAGTTCTTCTTGATGAACAACCTCACCAAGGCAACTTCCTTCAACTCTTGATAACACCACACCAAGAGTTCTTCTTGATGAACAACCTCACCAAGGCAACTGCACTGGCTTTATCTCAATTTCTGTCCAGCAAAAGCGTGATAGTTTTGCAAAATATTATCGTGCTCTTTGCCTGGGCGAATGGGTATGTATTGCTAGTACTTGGCATGACCTAAGAATTTATATATGTGCCTTTTGTTTCCAAATCAAAATTTAAGATCTTTTTTGACTTTTTGGATGTTAATTAATTTATGTGTTGTATACAAGCTCACTTACTCTCCCAAAGCCGATGCACTCTGCACTGGCTTTATCTCAATTTCTGTCCAGCAAAAGCGTCCCAAGAGGAACCCGCTTCAAGGTGAATTTTTTTATTGTTGATTCTCTTCAAATTGTTGCTTCTTTGATGGGTTTTTGCTCTTTGGTTTGTTAATGATTTGAGTCTGGTCATTGTTTTTCTGAGATATTTTCTTATTGATGTTAGCATCGATATCGGTGAATTTGGGATTCAATATTTTCCTTCTTTAAATACTGGCTCAAGTTCATTCCTTTTTCTTTTCATTCGTTGTGAAATCTTGGATTGATGATCATCATCCACTCCTCTTTCTTATAAATTGAATTGAAGTGAATGGCATCATCCACTCCTCTTTCTTATAAATTGAATTGAAGTGAATGGCTGTCCTTTCTTATTGCTGCAAGTTTATTTCTAATTTAATAGGTGGTAGTAAGAGTTAATTCATTGAAATCTAGTTGCAAGGCATTATTTAAAATTAAAAAAAAAATCCCTATTAGAATGAGGCTATATTGTTTTATGGATGAATATTTTCTGTTTACCATTTTATGGCAGTGAGATCAGTTGCTGCTCCTTCAGAAGCTGTTGCTAACTTTGATGAAATGGTGTCTGGGACCCAAAGGAAGTATTACATGTTAGGTGGGAAAGGAAATGTGGGCAAGACAAGTTGTGCTGCTTCCCTGGCTGTTAAATTTGCAAATGATGGGCACCCTACTTTAGTAGTTTCAACTGATCCTGCACATTCTTTGAGTGATTCTTTTGCTCAGGTTAAATCCTTTTTACATTTTTGGTCTACCTAGAAATATGAGCTTCTTGCTAAGAATTATGTGTCTGTACCCACTTGGATGTGCTTATTTTTACTAGGATTTGACTGGAGGGCAACTAGTACCGGTGGAGGGACTTGATGCTCCTCTGTTTGCTCTTGAGGTCTGTGAGAATAGGTTCTTGTATGATTGTTTACTAGCTACTCTTTTTTATTTATTAGTTATTTATTTATTTATGGTTGTCCCATTGATGCAAGAGGTAACTGTTACTAAAATAAAATAGAAAAATAACTATCTTGTACTATTTTATACAATCGTGTTGTTGCCTTTTGTCTCAGTAAATTACAATCATATTTTTACATCAGATAAACCCTGAGAAGGCTAGGGAAGAATTTCGCAGTGTAACTCAGAAAGAGGGTGGATCAAGTGCCAAGGATTTCATGGATGGCATGGGTCTTGGTATGCTTGTAGAGCAGGTAAAGCTATATCTGCAATTGTTGGTATTTCAACTTGAGATGACATATGTCTTCTCTGATTGTACTTGCACTTTTATTGCTTATCAATGGTCTCAATAGTTGTACCTTTGGTCTGAGCTTGTATTTGATTTCTTGTCTTTTGATTGCTTGTCCACCTGTTGGTTGACAAAGTTAGGAGAACTAAAACTAGGAGAGCTATTGGACACTCCTCCACCTGGTTTGGATGAAGCTATTGCTATTTCCAAAGTACGTTATCTGTCCTACTTACTCTGCTGCTTATGTTGGGTATGGCATAGCTTCAAATTTCTTACTGATCATATAACCTTCTGCCAGGTGATGCAATTCCTTGAATCACAGGAATATAGTATGTTCACTCGAATAGTTTTTGATACTGCACCAACGGTGAGCAGAACCACCATATTTCATGTCATCTCATTATTTAATTTAATATAGTAAGCTTTATGGTTTTTCTTTATAGGGCCATACTTTGCGACTTTTGTCTCTGCCAGACTTCTTGGATGCTTCCATAGGCAAGATATTGAAGGTAGGAATGCTAACTTAGACTTGCTATAAGTAATAGTCGATGGTCTTAGCTGCTTTGCATTGTTTGATGAGATCGTCTTTTTCATTCATTTGTGTTACAGCTTAGACAGAAACAAGCTTCAGCCACCTTAGCAATAAAATCTGTGTTTGGGCAAGACGGAACCCAATAGAATTCTGTATGTCTCATGTTGCTAGGGTCCAGTATTAGACTTTCCTAATATGAATATTTATTTTAATTGTCTCTTTGTTAACAATTCAGGCTGACAAATTGGAGAGATTAAGGGAGAGGATGGTAAAAGTGCGTGAGCTTTTTCGTGATACAGATTCAACAGAGTTTGTGATAGTAACAATTCCCACGGTAATTACATTTGGAATTACATTTTAGCGCTACCATATGCCTTGCTGATTGATGGTGTATTTGCTGGCTTCTGTGTCACCAGTTAGTATTAACTTCAAGTTTGACATGAATTTTACTTATTTGGTGGATGGTGGAGCCATGCATACTTTTGTTCTTTTGCTTTCCAGACTGCTGCATAGTTATTTAGTTTGTTTAAATTTTTTTTATACTGTTATCTCTAATTTAACCTGATTTTGTATCCAAATATGTGTTTTGGCTTGATTTGCCTACTTACCAGGCTTCACCTCAATTTTTATATCTAATTGGGTTAATTCTGGATCACTCTCTATTTTTCTTATAAATAAGTTATTCATATTTGATATATATATATATATATATATCAAGGTGATGGCTGTCAGTGAGTCATCAAGGTTGCATGCCTCATTGAAGAAGGAAAATGTTCCTATCAAGAGGCTTATTGTTAATCAAATTCTTCCCCATTCTGCCTCGGACTGCAAGTTCTGCTCAATGAAAAGAAAGGTATTAATTTGTTTGCTTTAACATTGCTGGGATATAAATTTTTAATAACATTATGGCCCATCAGTAAACTAATGATTGTTAAGCTGTTAACTGCTCAAAGATTTCGTGCCGTGAATTTATGATGAAGGAAACCTTAGCATGCTGAATTTTCTGTATTATCATTTTCTGAATGTGGAATTAACAACATCAACCCATTTTTTGTTTGCAGAAGAGATGAAAAAACGATCTCCAACGGCCTATTATTTCTATCCAATGACCAAATTTCTTATTGTAACACACCTTATTTGAGTGATTAAAAACTGATATCGTGTGTATGTTCATCTTTAAATATTTTAGGATCAGATGCGTGCTCTTGATATGATCCAGAGTGATCCAGAACTCTCCAGCTTGATGATGGTCCAGGCACCCTTAGTTGATGTCGAGATCAAAGGTGTACCTACTCTTAGATTTATGGGGGACATTATATGGAATTGACTATCCGTAAATGATTTCACAGGTAATGAGGTAATGTTTATTTTATCACCTTTCAGTAGCCTTTATTTCACCTCGTAAAACAAGCTAAGTTTAGATATTTGGTGCAACTGAGTCGAGGGAGTTAGAAGTTTGGTTACTTGTCTTCATAAAGAACTAGTTCTGATAGCCCTTTTTTATTTTTTTTTTTTCATGATGGTGTGACTTGCAGATACATCTCGTTATTTATTCAAGTTGCAAAAGGATAACAGTTCAAACAAATCCTTTGCCTACAATTGTATCAGACTGTAAGGTAGGCTATGGAGTTAGACATACAAAAACTTTTTTTTCGCCCTCATTGCCTTGACTTTTTGCTATTCTTTGAATTTTCCCCTAATGAACGTAAATTCTGAAGTTGGTGAGGCTTTGCAATTCTGTGTCCTTTGTAAGTTATTAAAAGGTTGCCGTCTCGGGAGATGACATGCGGCAAGGTGAGGTTAAACTCGAGACTTTCACTTCAGTTATAATAGTTAAAGTGCATCTAAATTCTGAATATGTAAGTTGGCTTCTTAACCGGTCAAATACTCCTCTTTCCATGAAGTATGATTAATCAAATATTTCTCTTTACAAATACTTTACATAATCAATCAAATACTCATTTTTCCATGAAGTATTTATAGTTGTTCTGTGCTGAGTTGATTTCATAAATAAGATAGTAATATTAGGACTTCACACTTTCATATTAAGATCTTAAATCAATTTTCTAACGTACATATCATAAGTAAATATTGGAATTGTAAATCCACATTCAGATTCATCTCTGAATTTTCTTGTGGAAGAGATTGAATCAGTAGTGGGAGATTAAAATTTGAAACTGAGATCGAATTAATTTTAAATTTTCAATGGAATGCTGTGGGGACTAGAAAGGAAATAGATTCAACGTGGAAGTCACTTCAATTCTCTTAAAACAGATTCAACGTGGAAATCACTTCAATCCTCTTACTCATGTTGAGCAGAATGGGAATCAGAAGAAAGCATTGTCAGGCATTTCTGTACCATGTGTATTGGTATTTTGCATAAAAAGAATGCAATATTAGCATCGTAGCATTGCGGACAATGATGGCTCTCAATCAACAACATTGCTTTAATGAACAAATGAAGAATGATGCTAATAAAATATGGAGATTTTTCAACTCCATTACTATTTAAGTCCTTTTCTTACATTAGGAGTTCAAGTCATTTCAAATCCATAACAAGCATAATTCTATCTAAAAGATGGAAAAATTGTGGTTGGTGCAGTATCACAGTAGTATCAATTGGTCTATCCGTCATGTTAAATAACTTAATGGCTTCTCTCTGCATTACAAGATGGCCAGAAACCCATACAGGTTGTAGCTATAAGAGGTAATCGTGGGGCTGTTGAGGTTCTTTTTCCCTTGACATCAGCACTTAACTTCATTCTTGAATGGACAGTGGATGGAATTCTTGAATATATGCAGTCTGAAACTAGCAAGCTGGTAATGCTTTGATTCAGATTTTAATTTTAGGACACCGAAGGAAGCTCTCCAACTTTTTAGTTCTAAATTGCTAACCGCAATACTCCATTCTTTGTTTTTCTGATGTAAACTTGTTTAACATCTTTATCACGCATTGAATTATGCTTATTGAAATTAATATCAGTTGGGAAACATATAACAATAATAGTCTTGAAAATTCACTTAAAATGCCTCTTTTGGGTGCCTGGGTGTTTATTATATGCTTTCTTGCTGAGTCTTTCACACTATTTATAAGTGCTTTATCATCAGTTTATCTCTTCTAGAAAGATCAATTTATCTCTTCTAGAAAGATCATAATGCTGAGAAATACAAGTCTTTAAGAACATATAAGCATGTTAGTGCCCATATAAAGCTCTCTTATGCTGATAGGAAGTGAGCTTTAGTTATGTATATTCTTGTAAGGAACAAAATCTCTTATTGAGTAGAAAATGAGGTCATGTCATGAAAGAGGAAGGATATGTAAAACAAAGTTAATAACAGAGAACCAGACAGGGATTATTGTCGCATATTATAACTACACTAAGATAACTGCGTCTAGTTATAATTCTGAACAAATTGCAATCTGTACTTGACTGATATCAGTTCCTATTTTGCCTCTGAAATAACGAGCCACATTTATTATTTGACTTTCAAGGGGTGAAATTTTGCAGGAAGAAATAAGAAAACTGGTGGAAGATAGTTTACCAAAGGATATCACACCCCAGAAAAATCTCCCTAAGGTGCCTCTTTTACTTTTTATTGCACTTGTTTGTTTTGATTGTTTTTTCATCATGGTCATTTGTTTCTTAAAACTAGGTTAATTAAAATTTTTCAGCTGTGTTACTCAATACATTGGAATTTCTTATTATCTTTAACTTTGACTCATATATACCAGCACAACTCAATAACTATCTGCCGAGTGAGAGAAAGTCCGAATTGAAGACATTTATGGCTTGTTGGATAATTTGGTTTTTTTCATTATTTGGATAGAATGGGCAAAATACTTTGGCAGTGGCTTTCTCTTTAATGAAGCAAAATTTTAATGTGACATTGAAAATTCTACATGAAGTGTTGGGGAGACAGATTGTAAGACTTGATTTTTTGGATTGGTAAGTTTGGTATTTTCTAATCGTTAACTTGTTGTGATAAAAGTTAGTCTTTTGAGATTGATTCCTTTATATGGGTATTTGGCTCGGGAAAAATTTTGGGTTTAGATCAAGTTGATTTATTTTCTTGATGTAATTCTTGCCTCAGTAATAATGAAAGAAATTAGATTAATATACAATTAAGTTGCTGGGTATCTTGGGGTTGTTCTTTCTATTAATTTTGCCATTGATGTCGATCTTAGGGCTTATCTTCAATTTTCTTTCTCTTTGTTGGATATTCTTCTATTATTCAAATTCTAATACAACCTATGGAAACATGCTTGTATATGTGATTCTTCTGTTGGAAGGTGGCTACTTTTAAGGTTATATATACAGAATCTGATAATTAGAGATTTAGTTCCTTTTTGAAAATATCAGAGGTCTGAAAACATACTAGATAAGCTTTCAGTCCCATTGTCTGTTGTGTATGCTTTTACATTATCCTTTCAGTAAATAAGGTTTATGTTTCATGATTGTTGTCTTATTTTTCTTAGTGTCTTTCTCTAAAAAAAAGCAGTTTCATGACCATGTTCATATTAGAAGCTCAGCAATCACTTCATTTTGAAACGTCGATGTTTTGTGTGATTTGAATTTTTTTCTTTTTCAGAAGGGAAAATCTAATTTGGAGGCACAGATAGATCAGCTTTTGAACATCGAGAAGCAGATAAGACTGGTCGGTGATATGGCCGACACCAAGAAGGCCGTAATCGATATTCGGCAGCTTTGCTTCGAAGCTAAAGACTGGAAGACTCTCAATGAGCAGATTATCAATCTATCAAAGAAACGCGGTCAACTAAAGCAGGTGACGGTTTTGGTTTATTGTTTGGTTGTTATACGTTTGATTTACGTGTTTGTGAATTGGGTGTTCTGTAGAATTTGAATTAGAGATTTAAAATGAAAGTCATCTAGGATTTATGGTTTGGGATATTTAGAGATTTAGTTCCTTTTTGTTGATTGAGGATGGTGGATGGGTTTTTATGGAGAAATTTGTTTAAGTTTCTGAATTGCATCTGAGAATTTGTTGGTTTTGAGGGTTAATTGTGTCATGCGAATATATACTTGCATCAAGTCTCACATAAGATGAATAATTGTTAATATAACTTTGTGCATAAGAGTAATGACAACAAATTTAATATAATCTTCAGCTGGATCTTTTGTGTCTTTGCTGTTTTATAGTTTATCTTGTCTTCTCGTTCTTGCTTGCTTGGACTATCATGTAGATATTTTAAAATATTCATATAACCTGCATTATGGGCAATTTGATCAATTACAATTCAAATTACTAAAATTCCTTAGCTAACCTGTTTACATGGAGAACATGGTGTATTTTCTTGCTGAGTTGGGCATGATGAATTATGATACTCTAATCTTCTGCTCATCAATGGTTGCTGCGTCAGCTATTTATGTTGCTTGTTGATCACTAAACAAGACTCCTGTTTGGACCCGGACACTCAAGCTTCATACCGGTTTCTCAGAAGCACAGCTCATGTAAGTCATCTTAATCCTATGTTTTTCCTTTGCTTTAATTATTAATATTAAACTAAGACTTAAATACTATGTTTCTTCATACCAGAGATTGTGCTAGACTTCTGGTGGACTTCTACTCAAAAGTTTTGCAAAGTGAGCTTCAGGTTGTGTACAAAAAGTACTCAAGTTCTCAGCGTGGAGCCGTTGCCCTGCTTCCACCAGCCAAAAGACTCTTGTCTGCTGATATTTCCACAGCTTAATTCAGTGCTTTACTAAAATGATCAGTGTTTAATTTTAATGTCAGTTTCTGTGCAACATAGGAGCAAGGCATTTAATTTTCTCAAAAAAAAAAAAAAACCAATGACGCTCTGATTTGTCAGGGGAACATTATTCTTTGAAGTGCAATATATAATCCTTTATTTTTTATTTCCAAAATTTTATTTGTGTAGTTAATCCTGCTACATTTTGGTTACCCTTCTACTCCTGAAGGCAATTGTTATTCATAGCTGTTACAACTTTTTCTTTTGTTTCTGCAGTTGAAAATCCGAAATGACTTTGATCCAGTTCTTTCGCCAGAGAGTTCACTGTTTGTTTTAAAGAGTAACAAGCAAGTATGTGCATTTAATTATGCCCTCGACTTATACATGGTGATTGGCTAATGGCATACTTATACCTTTGTGGTCAACAACAGGTCTCATATCAAGATATTTTAAAAATTCTTGACTCTGCAAAGTTCTGCAGCTCTGTTCATAATTTCATTGATATTTACCTAAGGCTTCTTGGAAGTGCTGCTAATGGGCAATTGGCCGAGAGTGACTGCATTCGTGTGAGAATATGTGAAGGCAGATTTGCATTGCTGATACGTGAGGTTAATGTCAAAATTTGTTTAAATTATATTTCCTCTGTTTTATATACTGGTTGTGCTTTTTCTTTTGGAAATTATAGTGAATTCCTTATTCTTTTTTTCTTCTGATCTGTTTAGCCTATAAGAGAAGGGAATTTCATAATTCAACCCAAAGTGGACTTTGATATTAGCATTAGTACTGTTGCTAGCCTTCTTAACCTTGGGTAAGTCAAATATTTATCAATAGTTTAAAATTACTTCCAATGTAACTTATTCTGCCATTGGAGAAACGCAATGAACAGTCTATGGTCTACCTTATTCTGTCACTGGGGAAAGAAAATGAACAGTCTACCTAAATCTAACATAAAGTATTGGTGATTTATTGTTATTGGAGCCAAGGATCAAGTTGCATTCTCAATATCATTAGTTCCTTTGTGCTAGCATGCGTCAATATGTTTATTAAGCCAAGCAGAGTATAAAGAGGATGGAATGAGGAATATCTGAAGACTAGCTTTACCAACAGAGAGGGTAAAATAGTAATACAAGAGGGCATCAGCCGGCATATTAGAGCTCTGCTAAAGGATCATATTATGCGGGAGCTTGGGTCTAAAATGGTTCAAAATAAAGGTTTTTGCTTTTTTTAGCTTGAGGATGAAGGGGACTGATATGACCTTTCTGGAGATAAGAGTACCATAAGCTTGAGTCTCAGCATGCTTTGAACACCATCTATTTTCTTGCTTTTTTCTATTACATGCAGCACATGATTAAATGAATTTTTTGTGTACTTTAGCTCTCTTTGTTGGTCCTTCAGTTTAATGCTTTAAAGTTGTTAGATCTATTTAAAATGATAGGAACTTGACGTTCTTTTGTCTTGTCAGGTATCAAGCTGTAGCTTATATTGAAGCATCAGCATTTATCTACCAAGATGGAAAGGTTGCACTACTCTAGATTCCACTTTCTATGATCCTATTTATAGTTGAAAAAGCATACTTTTAGAATCAATTTCATTGTGAATTGAAAGACCTTAAGACAACTAATCTCTCCTTTTGATAAAACATGTTAGCTACATGGATGAGGACAAGATATTCTAGCCATGAGGCATTCTTCTGTGCCAGTTACGGCATGAAAGCAGATTGTTCAGCTTCTCAAATAACATTTATCTTTGACATCAATTAAAAGATAACCTACTTTTAATTGCATTAATTGAACTGCCATACTAGGTTTTTTTGGATCTTTGTTTAATTTTCTTACTTGAAAGCCCTTGATTAGACCCCAGCTTCTTATGTGCTGGATTTGTAGTTAGTTCTTGTGTAAAGCTTGAATTTTGACTTCATTATTAAACTTGCTTTCGGAGGAATTGAGGCATACTCCATTCTTCATTCTTTTTTTTTTCTTTTCTAATTGGAAAACTGTATTTGCATGATGACTGATTAGTTTGTGTAGGTTTTTAGTTCCAAGGATACATTTTTGGTATTAGCTTATTCGACAACTCTCTTTCATCAATTTAGTTCTTTTACATATCAAGCATACACTGTTGGGTGAACAAGTTTCAAAATGGTTAATGAATAATTAGCCCAATTTGATATCAGTATTCCTTAAAATAGGTTTCCTTCTAAAAGGCAAAAGAATGTGGTTCTTCGGTGTCTATAAGACCTTCTAAATCTTTATTTATGGACACTTTAGGTTTTTTCTAATTATTCTTGGACTTCTTTTTGAGCTGTTATTTTCCATTCTTTGGGTATGTAGCTGCTAAACTTTATGAACCCTGTTATTATGGTGCATTATCTTGCAGTTGATACCCTTCGGTTTTTGTTTTGAGTTTTCCAATGCCGCCTCGACTGTATAAAATCATTTTTCTTTTGCAAAGTTTTTAGATGATGAAGGAGCAGATTATGCTCTTTCAATATTGAAGTTTCATTTATCTCATCTGTCCATTTGCTTAGCAGTTAAAAAAGATAATTGATTCCATATCTTTAACACTGTAACATTTTCCTTTTTCAGTACCTGTCCCAGTATGGCTTGAAGCCCACTGCAACTGGATTAGAGTTCCTTGGCATCAAATCACCAACTGAAGGATGAAATGATACCAAAAGATAAGAGTTTCTCGCAAGTTGATAGGTTTTTAGCAGTGAATAAATTTCTGGAAATGTGAACATGAGTTGTGGAGGTTAATTGGAGTTAAAGAAGCACCAGTCAGTTTAACATACTGCATAAAATTTTTGTCATGTTGTGGACATTTTCCTTGTATTGTATGCTTTTAGTTGTAAAATCATGGTTTTCTGCTTAGAAAATTAATTGTAAAATCATGCTCATTGGTCCATGACTGTAGCTGTGAAGTGGTAGCTGATGCTGCTATTTTGTTTGTAATATATGTGAGAGCGTGGGTTTCTTTCAAGTACTAATGATAACCACCTGTGGCGGGCTGTTGCTGCCCTTCTTCATGGGTTCAGGGTGGTAATTGGTACTAGCAAATTTTGAGTTGCAAATTTTGAGTTCTGTTTGGTTTACTCTTTCAGTTTTCATGCTTGTCTTGTTCGCTGTTGTGTCATTTATGTGCTGATGCTGTAGCATTTTAATCTTATTTAGGCCATCTCTCCTATATTCATTTCAATGCATTGAGTTGATGATTTGCTGATCGAGAGTTGGCTTTTAATTGTTTTGAGTTATTTGTTTTTCAATCTTCTACCTTGTTGATGTAGAGCTCTTGTTTTTGGTTTTGGTGATTGTTATGCCTATGAAAGGACGTTGCATTACTGTTCTCCTTTTGTCGCAAAAATATGCATTTGTCATTATACATTCGAGATGAGAAGATCTGCCATTGAATCAAACTATGCATTGAATCTTTTCTATAGCTGTTGGCTTGGTTTCTGTTGTTTCACCATTACCATTATTCTTTGGATTTAGCTTGCAACCTGCCTGACTTGGCTAAGTATAGTTGAATATGTTTTGTGTTATGCTAATGCTACTGGGTCCTCCCTCTCTTATTTGCTGTCTTTCACCTGTTTTTTGTCTGTCTGAAAGTTGATTCACCTTGTAGAGTGCTATGGAATGTGTTTTTGTCTGTTGAGTTTTATGTACTTTTTTAAAATAAAAAAATATATAATACGTGTCAGGATGAGACCATCCTGACACGTATTATATATTTTTTAAAGATCTGTGTCGACCAAAAACCAACCCATAAAGGTTTACGAAAAAAGGGAATATGTGTCACTTAGGGAATGAAATATGTGTCGGCCAGAGAATGACACGTATCAGATTTTAAATAAAATACGTGTCGGCTAAAAACCGACACATAAGAAACGGAATATTAGTGTACAAAATATGTGTCAGCTATCGAATGACACGTATAAAATTTTTAAAAATTTTAGTGTCGGCCAATAACCGACACATACTTTATAGAATATGTGTCACTTAGTGAAGATATATGTGTCGTTCATTGCATGACACATAGACTTAGAAGTCATATGTGTCGGTCATATTTTGACACGCCTGTGTCGTTCGATGACCAACACATAATATGTGTCGGTCAAGGAGTGACACTGGTATGTTGTTTTCTGACCGACACAAAATATGTGTCGCCTAATTACTGACACATATTTGATAAATCCGTTACTAAGTGACACATATTTGTGAATATATGTCTGTTTTTAAACGACATGTATTCTTGTGTCGGTTTGACCAAGTGACACATATAGAATACGTGTCAGGGCCATATGTGTCGTGCAAAAATCGACATGTATTCTGATATGTGTCAGTTTTCGGTCGACACAAAAACGCTTTTTTGTTGTAGTGCTCAAGGATAACTATTATCTTTTACAAGAATATCTCACTCTCACCACAATACAAGAACAAAGATAATTTTTACAACAAAAGTACAACTCTCTTCAAAGAGTAGATAAAGAATATAAAAGCTCTCTAGACTTGATATTTCTCTTATTTTTTGCTTGATAGATGCTTCTCTTTCTCTTTCTGAATGCATGGGAGAAGGGCTCCTTTTATAGGCAAATGAGATGAACTTAACCAAGTGAAGACACTAACTCCAAATTTTCTGCCCACCATAAAAACTGTAATGTTGTCTACCATTTTTGTCAATGTTCCATTTGCAATTTGAAAATCTGCAAAACATAAAAGATCTGGAAAATTGAATAAGTTTTCCAACGCATCAAGAACCAAGTCATTTGGAAATCTGTAGCTCATGATATGGCCAAAATACCTTTCGGTGCTCATGTGACTTGATTTTTCTTTCTTGTGTCAGTCCATCAAATTGAATGATAATTCTGTCAGCCTTCCGTTTGAAATTTGAATTTCTTCAAAACATAAAAGATCTGCATATTTGAATAAGCTTTCCAAAACATTAAGAATCAAAGCATTTAGATATCTCTATCTCAAGAAATGGACAAAAAAAATTTGGTGCTCATATGAGTTGATTTTTCTTCTCTGTGTCAGTCCACCGAATTTCATGTCAATTATGTCAGCCTTCCATTTGAAATTTGAATTTCTTCAAAACATATGAATGTGCCTCTTATGTCCTCTTTCCAATGCCATAAGAATCATGTCATTTTGATTTTTCTAGCTCAAGATATGTCCATAGGAGTATTCGGTGCTCATGTCAGCTGCTTCCATTTGTCTTCCAACTTGCATGATGATTTGGACAACCTTGAGTAAATTGAGTAAGCTTTCTAAATTGAGTAAGCTTTCTAAAGGCTCAAGAATCACGTCATTTGGACATATATAGAGATATATATGACCAATTGATTGAACATTGCTCATGTGTCACATTTCTTGGGTCAAACCTTGTTCTTAAACTTTGGTGCCTTTAACATGTAGTCTTCTCCTTAGCTTCAACACTTCATTTTAATAAGCCTTTTCTTGATTTTACAATTATTTCAATGATATTACTCTTGCACATAAATAAACATGTTAGTAAATCATAATGAATCAATGTGTATTGTTATCATCAAAATTATCATGTAGCCTTAGGGCCAATAATCTCTCCCTTTTTGATGGTGACAAACCATTGATTGCTTTCAAATAATATCTAAAATAAAGAATGAAAATAAAATCAAGAATAAAAAAATGGCACTTGTTATGAATATAACCAATCCAACTATTTCTCCCCCTTTTGTTATCATCAAAAAGATATAATCAAATTAACTACTCCCCCTAAATATATTCTCCCCCTTAACATATGCTACCATTCAAAGATAATCATATAAAAAGCAAAATTAAGATATATCCAACATACCTAATTCTCTTTTACTTATGCAAAATCTATCTTGACTAAGGGGTTTAGTAATATTTAGGTCTAGAGACTAATTCCCAAACTTGATTTCTCTCAAATTAGTTCAATTCTTCTTGCATAGCCAAAATCCAACTTTCTTCATTTTTGGCTTCTTTAAAAGATTTTGGTTCAAATTGAGAGACAAATGCAAAATGATTACAAAAGTTTCTAAAAAAAGATCTAGTTCTCATACCTTGTGATGGTTCACCAATAATGAGATCTTTAGGGTGAGCTTTTGCATACCTCAATTCCTTTGGTAATTCTTAGGAAGAATCATTTACTTCCTCAAGCTTTTCTTGTGGAAGTTGTAATTCATCTTGGCTCTTTTCATCAAGCTTTGATTCCTTGATTTGCCTTTCTACCTCAACAATATCAATATCTAAATTCTTTGAAAAAATCATGTTAGTTTCATCAAATTCAACATGCATAGATTCTTCAATAGTAAGAGTCTTTTTGTTAAAAACTTTATATGCTTTACTATGGTTGGAGTAGCCAACAAAAATTCCAACATCGACTTTATTATCAAATTTTCCAAGGTTATCCTTGGTGTTTAAAATAAAACATTTGCATCCAAAAACTTTAAAAAATCCAATGTTGGGTTTTCTTCCTTTATAAAGTTCATAAGGAGTTTTCTTTATTAAAGCTTTAAGATAGACTCTATTGATTATAAAGCATGCAGTATTAACGGCTTCGGCTCAAAAATATTTTGGCAAATTATTTTCAAGTAACATGGTCCTAGCCATTTCTTGGATAGTCCTATTTTTCCTTTCAACAACACCATTTTGTTGTGGAGTTCTAGGTGAGGAAAAATTATGCTCCAAAACCATTTTCATCACAAAGATTTTCAAATGCAACATTGTCTACTTCACCACCATGATTACTCCTAATGGACACAATAGAATACCCTTTTTGAATTTGGACTCTTTTTGCAAATTTTGAAAAAGCTTGTATGGCCTCATTTTTAGTTTTCAAGAATAATACCCAAGTGAATCTTGAATAATCATCCACAATAACAAAAACATAATACTTTCCACCGAAGGCTTTGAGTTCTTAATGGTCCAAATAAATCCAAATGAAGTAATTGTAGAGGTTTATTTGTTGAAATAAATTTCTTTTGTTTAAAAGAAGTTCTCACTTATTTTCCAAATTGATAAGCATCACAAATCTTATCCTTTTCAAATTTTATTTTTGGAAAGACCATCAACTAAATCATTTTTAGAAATTTTTGAAATTGTGTCCATGCTAGCATGACCTAACCTTCTATGCCATAACCAAGCATCATGATTAACAATGAAACAATTTTCTACATGATCATTAACATCAATATCAATTGTATAAATATTACCACATCTATTACCAACAAATAATGTCTTATTGTTACTAACATCCTTAATCACACATCTATTAGGCTCAAAAGTAACAAAATATCCCTTATCACACAATTGACTAATGCTAATCAAATCATGTTTTAAACCATGAACAAGCAAAACATCTTTAATAATAGGTGAAGAAGGGTTACCAATATCACCATGTCCGATTACCCTTCCTTTGGCATTATCACCGAAGGTCACATATCCTCCTTTCTTGATGATTAATCTTGAGAACTTGGAGGCATCTCCGGTCATATGCCTTGAGCATCCACTATCTAAGTACCACTTGTGTTTGACACTCCTTTGTTTCTACAATCAACATTAAAAAAAGACTTTTTGGTACCCAAATGTTCTTGGGTCCTTGGGGGTTAGTTATGGTACTTTTTGGAACCCATATTTGTTTCAAATTAGGATTTCTCTTAATATAGCAAGAATGCACTTTGTGTCCTTTTCTTCCACAATAAGTACATGAATGATTAGGATTATTCTAGAAGATGCATGAGCAAAATAATTTTTAAAATACTTTTGATTTTTATGAGTTTTATATCCTAAACCTCTTTTATCAAAAACACACCTTTGGTTTTGTAACATAGAATTCAAATTTTTTGTGCTTTTTGTAAAACTATCAACAATATTTCTTAAGTCATTATTTTCCTTTTTCAAAATAACATTTTCTTTCTCTAATTTATCAAAATCCTTTTGTTTTAAAATCTCATTTTCAGTTTTTAAAAAATGTATTTGACTTTCCAAACTTTCAAAATCTTTTTGCTTTAAAATTTCATTTTCATTTTCTAAAGCTTCATTTATTTCCACCAACTCTTCTAATTGAGATAACATGATTTTTGACTTCTATTTGAAAACATTGATTTTTGAATTTTGTTTATCAACTTTCACATGTAAATTTTGTGAATGCTTCAAGTAATTCATCATATAAAAGCTTAGGATCATAATTTCGAATACTTACCTCATCTTCACTTAAAGCCATAAAGCACATGTTTGCCACTTCACAATCTTCTTCTTCGGTGGAGCTAGCTTCACTATCATCCCAATTTGTGGCTTTCATTGCTTTGGATTTCTTGTTTTAACTCTTGAAGTAAGGACAATCCATCTTTACATGTCCCGGTTTCTTGCACTCATAGCAAATGACTTGATCATTTTTCTTATCTTGCTTTGAGCTTTGCCCTTTGTACTCCCTTCTAGAATTCTTCTTGAATCCTTGGTTTCTTCTAATCATCCTTTTTAGCTTTCTTGTGATGAATGCAAGATCTTCATCATCTCCTTCATCGTCGGACTCATCTTCTTTTGTTGAAGATTTGAAAGCGATATTTTTCTTTTTCTTGAAATCTTCTTCATTCTCCTTCAAGGTGATTTCATGAGTCATGAGAGAACCCATAAGTTCTTCTAATGGTTGTTTGGTGAGGTCCTTTGCCTCTTGAATTGCCATCACCTTTGGCTCCCAAGATTTTGGTAGACACCTAAGAATCTTTCTCACCATTTCAACATTAGAATAAGATTTACCAAGAGATTTCAAACCATTGACAATATCCGTAAATCTAGTAAACATTTCAATAATTGATTCATCAGGTTCCATCTTAAAAAGCTCATAACTATGAACTAGTATACTAATTTTAGATTCCTTAACTTGACTAGTTCCTTCTTGAGTTACTTCAAGTGTGTGCCATATTTCTTGTGCCGTAGAACAGGTAGATATTCTATTAAACTCATTTCTATCTAGAGCACAATATAACACATTCATAGCTTTAGCATTCAAACTCAATTTCTTTTTATCATCTTCACTAAACTCTTTAGGTTCTTTAAGCATGCATTCCCCATTTTCAATTTTGGTAGGAACAAAAGGTCCTTCCAAAACAATAGACCATAAATCATAATCAAAAGATTGCAAGAAAATACTCATTCTAGTTTTCCAATAAGAGTAATCACTTCCATTGAAAAATGGAGGTTTAGAGATAGAAAGCCCCTCAACATGTGAAGTTGGATTAAAAGTTGCCATAGCTCAAAATCGGTTAAGATTTAAAAAAATGAGCAACCTTGCTCTGATACCACTTGTTGACCCAGGTATGGCAACCCAAGAGAGGGGGTGAATTGGGTTTTTATTTATAAAAACTGATTTAGAAAACTTTTCTTGAAAGATCAAAATTATTTAACTCTTTCTTTGAGAATAAAGGTGAAGAAGATGAAAATAGAAGTTATTAAACATGCAATCAAGAGAATAACAATAACGAACAATCACAAGTGCAAGTAAATATAAAGAGATAGGGATAGAGAGAGTGTAAACTCAATTTACGTGGTTCAGCAAACCTTGCCTACGTCCACGGGCTCCTAGCTCCACGAGCTAAGCTCTCCACTAAGTTGTAGAAATCTTTACAACTTGCTTGATGAGCAACCTCACCAAGAATTTTTCTTCCAACTCTTGATAACACCACACCAAGAGTTCTTCTTGATGAACAACCTCACCAAGGCAACTTCCTTCAACTCTTGATAACACCACACCAAGAGTTCTTCTTGATGAACAACCTCACCAAGGCAACTTCCTTCAACTCTTGATAACACCACACCAAGAGTTCTTCTTGATGAACAACCTCACCAAGGAAACTTCCTTCAACTCTTGATAACACACAACAAGAGTTCTGTCAAGCATAACTATTATCCTTTACAAGAATATCTCACTCTCACCACAATACAAGAACAAGGATAATTTTTACAACAAAAGTACAACTCTCTTCACAGAGTAGATAAAGAATATAAAAGCTCTCTAGACTTGATATTTCTCTTGTTTTTTGCTTGATAGATGCTTCTCTTGCTCTTTCTGAATGCATGGGAAAAGGGCTCCTTTTATAGGCAAATGAGATGAACTTAACCAAGTGAAGACATTAACTCCAAATTTTCTGCCCACCATAAAAATCGTAATGTTGTCTGCCATTTTTGTCAATGTTTGGATTGAAATTTGAAAATATGTAACATAAAAGATCTAGAAAATTGAACAGGCTTTCCAACGCATCAAGAACCAAGTCATTTGGAAATATGTAGCTCAAGATATGGCCAAAACACCATTCGGTGCTCATGTGACTTGATTTTTCTTTCTTGTGTCAGTCCACCAAATTGAATGATAATTCTGTCAGCATTTCGTTTGAAATTTGAATTTCTTTAAAACATAAAAGATCTGCATATTTGAATAATCTTTCCAAAACATTAAGAATCAAAGCATTTGGATATCTCTATCTCAAGATATAGATAAAACATCATTCGATGCTCATATGAGTTGATTTTTCTTCTCTGTGTCAGTCCACCGAATTGTATGTCAATTATGTCAGCCTTCCATTTGAAATTTGAATTTCTTCAAAACATATGAAATGTGCCTCATTATGTCCTCTTTCCAATGCCACAAGAATCATGTCATTTTGATTTTTCTAGCTCAAGAGATGTCCAAAGGAGTATTCGGTGCTCATGTCAGCTGCTTCCATTTATCTTCCAACTTGCATGATGATTTGGACAACCTTACACTTGAAATTTAAATTTCTTTTAAAACATATGAAATGTTATAAATTGTAAGCTTTCCAAAGGCTCAAGAATCACATCATTTGGACATTTGTAGAGATATATATGACCAATTGATTGAACATTGCTCATGTGTCACATTCCTTGAGTCAAACCTTGTTCTTAAACTTTGGTGCCTTTAACATGTAGTCTTCTCCTTAGCTTCAACACTTCATTTTAATAAGCCTTTTCTTGATTTTACAATTATTTCAATGATATTACTCTTGCACATAAATAAACATGTTAGTAAATCATAATGAATCAATGTGTATTGTTATCATCAAAATTATCATGTAGCCTTAGGGCCAACAGAGTGTTGAGCGATAGAGTGTCGAGCGCGGTCCATTGCATTACCCTCTACTTAGGTCATAAAACAAGAAAGGGGTCAGGAACATGATAGCAAGTATATTAGTAGAAGAGACTAATAAAGGGGTTTATGAACTTCCTCGTATGGTAACTAATTTTCCTGATGTTTTTCCTGAAGAGTTGCCCAGGTTACCTCCAACTAGAGAAGTGGAGTTTGCTATCGAGGTGTATCCAACTGTGGCTCCTATATTAGTCACTCCTTACCAAATGGCTCCAACAGAGTTGAGAGAGCTAAAGCTTCAAATAGCAGAATTGTTAGAAAAAGGATTCATCTGACCTAGTACATCTCCCTGGGGTGCACCAGCATTGTTTGTGAGAAAGAAAGATAGTTCATTACGTTTATGTATAGATTACAAGCAATTATGAAATGGGAACGACCAAAGAATATGTTTGAAGTACGTAGCTTCTTGGGTCTAGCAGGTTACTATCGACGTTTTGTTGAGATCTTTTCTCGATTGGCTGCACCAATGACTAGGCTAATAAAGAAAGGAGTCAAATTCGAATGGAATGATGCATGTGAGCAAGCATTCCAAGAATTGAAGAAAATATTAACTTCAACACCTATTATTATGATATCACAACGTGGAGTTGATTATGTAGTATTCACTGATGCCTCCTTGAATGGTTTACGGTGTGTGTTAATGCAACAAGGTCGGGTTGTAGCCTATGCTTGTCGCCAGTTGAAACCTCACTAATAGAATTATCCCACCCATGATTTAGAACTTGCTGCGGTAGTGTATATTTTGAAAATTTGGCGACATTATTTGGATGGCAAAAAGTTTGAAGTCTTTTGTGATCATAAAAGTTTGAAATATATTTTCACCCAAAAAGACTTGAACTTGAGACAACGAAGATGGATGGAGTATTAGGAAGACTATGACTTCTCTATCCAATATCACCCAAGCAAAGCAAATGTGGTGGCTGACGCATTAAATAGGAAGTTGAGGGCTATGGTTAGTGTTATGATAGGAGAGTGGAGCATGTTGTGGTCTATTCATGATTATTATGTCTTGGTTGAGGATCGCGGAGATCAAATTCGTCTTTTTACACTTGTTGCTCAACCGTCTCTTGTGCATAGAGTGATTGAGTTTCAGCATCAAGATTTAGAGACTAGAGCCTTGTATGACCAAGTGTTATACGGTGATGGAAGTGTTGATTGGACAATTGGTTCGGACGGGAGTTTACGATTCAAGGGTAGGATCTTTGTTCCATCAAGTAAAGAATGTAAAGATGATATTCTTAAGGAATTTCATCACTCTAAATTTATTGTTCATCCTGGTGGTACAAAGATGTATCATGACTTATGTCGACAGTTTTGGTGGAAAGGAATGAAGAGGGATATTGCTAAATATGTGTCCAGATGCCTTACTCATCAACAAGTGAAGGCTGAGCATCAAAGGCCTGTAGGATTACTCCATCCACTTCCTATAGCAGAATGGAAATAGGACTACAACACCATGGATTTTGTTACTGGATTACCACGTTCTTTGAGAGGAAAGGATGCAATATGGGTGGTTGTAGATAGGTTAACAAAAGCATCACATTTTCTTCCTATCCGTACAACCGATTCGGTGGATTTTTTGAGTCATCTGTACATTAAAGAAATTGTGAGATTGCATGGAGTTCTAGTTTCAGTGGTATCAGATAGAGATCCCAGATTTACAGCTTAATTCTAGCAAAGCCTTCAAAGAGCTATGGGTACACAATTGTTATTTAGTACAACCATCCTCAAACTAATGGTTAATCAGAACGCACCATTCAAATCTTGGAAGATATGTTGAGGACTTATGTGATGGATTTTCAAGGTAATTGGGAGGATCATCTACCACTTATAAAATTTGCATAGAACAACAGCTACCAGTCAAGCATTGGAATGACACCTTTTGAGGCACTCTATGAGAGGCCGTGTAGGTTCCCTTTATGTTGGGTAGAAGTGGGAGAAGCTACCTTGTTAGGACCCGAGCTTGTACGAGAGACAACAGAAAAGGTGAAGTTGATACGCCAACATTTACTTATAGCTCATAGCCGACAGAAAAGCTATGCAGACAAAAGGAGACGACCGTTAGAATTCAAAGTGGGTGACCATGTGTTTTTAAAAGTGTCTCTGCGTAAAGGCTTGATGCGTTTTGGACAAAAAGGTAAACTAACTCCACACTATATTGGCCCATTTGAAGTTCTAAGACGGGTTGGCGAAGTAGCTTATGAGCTAACATTGCCACCACAATTATCAGGAATTCGTAACACATTCCATGTATCGATGCTAAGGAAGTATGAGCCTCACCCAATAAATGTACTGGATTGGAGTGAGTTGGATATTCAACAAGATGTTTCATATGAAGAGGTTCCTATTCAAATTCTAGACACGAGAGTGCAAGTCCTACGTGGCAAGACCATTCCGTTAGTCAAGGTCTTGTGGAAGCACCATGGTGTTGAAGAAGCCACATGGGAGTTGGAGTCACAGATACAAAGAAAATATCCTAACCTTTTGAATGCAAGAGGTAATTTTTTACTCATATTTTCAGATTTCAAGGACGAAATTTATTTTTAGGAGGGTATGTTGTGGAATCCCAAAATGTATATATATTTATATATATCACAATTTTAGAAATATGCCATGTTTAAATAAATGAGAATTGGCTGGATTATGGTAGTGGGCTTGTGTTGGAAATTGATAAGGATGAATTGGGCTTAGATTACAAATTAATGGACTTAGGCTCATGGATAGCCTTGGATATTTAAGAGATATTAGAGTTCCAATGAGGAGATATTTTTTGCTTCATATTTTGGAGATAGGAGAGGAGAGTCTAACGGGTTAAAGGGAGAGGGAAAGAAGAAGAAGAAGAAGAAGAAGAAGAAAAGAGAAGGAAGAAAAACAGAGGAAAAGAAGGAAAAATCAGAGAGGTGTATAGGCTTGGAAACGAAGTAGGGATTTTCTAACACTATACTTAAATTGTATTATCTATTTTGCTATTTTAAATTGATATGGGTTTACAGTGCATGTGAATTGTTGTTAAATTGATTGTTTGTTGCTTGGATGATGAATTATTTGTGAAGTTATAGGCTTATGAAGCTTTAACTAGCCATTGATTTCATGGAATTTCGATTGTGAATGAAATTTTGGTGAATTTTTGAAGTTGGGGATTGAGATTTGGAAATGGTTCTGTTTCACGATTCTATATTTTTGATACTTGTTGAGAATCTGACACAATCTAATATGAAGGAGTCAAGTGTCGAGCGATGAAGTGTCGAGCGGTCGAGTGTTAAGCGTCCGAGTGTCGAGTGGTTGAGTGGTTGAGTGTCAAGCGGTCGAGAGTCGAGCATTTGAGAGTCGAGCGTTCGAGTTTCGAGTGGTTGAGTGGTCGAGTGGTCGAGTGTCGAGCGGTCGAGAGGTCGAGCGGTCTAGCATCGTGTGGTCGAGCGTCGAGTGGTTGAGTGTCGAATGGCTGGTGTCTAGTTGCTAGTGGTCGAGCGGTCGAGCGATCGAGTGTCGAACGATCGAGCATCGAGCGGTCGAATGTCGAGCGATAGAGTGTCGAGTGGGCGAGCGCGGTCGAGTGTGAGCAGTCGAGCGTCGAGCTATCGAGCATGGAGTGTCAAATGTCGAGTATCGAGCAGAATTACAGTGTTCAGTGTCGAGCAAAATTACAGAACCGACCTGACCCGCGTGCACCCTTCCTGAAAGTTCTGGATTTTTATAAAAACTGTATGCCTTGAGACTTATTTTTAGAAATTATATTGAAAGGTTTATAAATGTATGCATAAGACCTTGGATGGGCCGTTTTGAATACAGATCCAAGGAGAATGCGGATATGAAATTCTTAGTTTTGGACCTTGGATGGGCCGTCTTGTATACGGATCCAAGGGGAACACGAATATAAACGTGATGTGTTGGACCTTGGATGGGCCGTCTTGTATACGGATCCAAGGGGAATACGAATATAAACTTGATGTGTGAATGAGAATAATTACTTGACTTATTATAATTGGTTGTGTAACTATGTAATTGAGTAACCGTTTGAATGCTTGTGATTTAGTATAATGTTAGAATCTTTCCTATTGGGCTATATGCTCACCCCCTTCCTCCATAGGTACACAAAAAGATATTTGTACTAGTGGTGTTCCAGAGTCTTCCTAGAGAGTCTGGGCGTTTACATGCATGCGTTGGTTTTGGGAAATGTTTTGAGTAGCCTAAATCGTAATAGGAAATTTTATTATATGATTATCAACCTATGTACTAAGTTTGGTCATCAGTATATGTAAAGTTTATCTTGAACAAGTGGCCAGATGTGGTAGTGGATTCATGTGATATGTTTAAATATATGTGTGATTTAGAAAATGATCTTAAAATAAAAAAAAAAGAAAAAGAAAAGGTGAGATATTGATGATGTCTTTTTATTACTTTTATTATGTTTCTTAATTAATAACCCTTAAAGTCTCTAAATAAGAGATTTTAGGGCGTGACAATGTCAACCTAATATAGTGAATGACATAAAGAAGCCTCTTAAGTTGTTTTTCAATTAGGGGATTGCATTAATTATTATAGTTCTCCAAATTGTCCACTTGAGATGCTGTTGTCACTTACTATGAAAATCGAATTAGAACGGTTTCAGCTAATGATCCTGCAGATAAGCAGCTGCTGAATTTTGATCAACTGTTCATTCGTGATGTTGTGCCCTCGACACTTGCTTTTTTGCTAAATGGAGAAGGTGAGATTGTTAAGAATTTTCTTCTGCACATATTGCAGTTACAAGTTCTTTATTACCTAAATACCTTAATATTTTGCTACTCTACATTTTTTATTTCATTTCCTTCTTTTTAAAAGTGAAGTATAGGTGTTTTTTTTTTTTTTTATGCTGGTCATCGTTTGGTTATGAATTGCACTGATACAATTAGGATCTAGAATGCTGCTTTGTCTATAATGGTCTCACTTATAAGTTCAGCTATAAGCTAATTGATTAAAAATGTGCATCTGAGTTTAGCCAGATGCTCATTCACTTGTGTAATTTGGCATTTTATGGGTGTCAAGATATTCTTTCCTTTGTTACTAGTAAAGAAGATATTGTTACTTTAACTAGGTAAAGTTTATCCTTCTTTTCACTTGTATTCAAGATCTAAATCAATGACTCTAAATCCCAGCACTCCTACCTCATAAAAAATAGAGAGAAAGAATAAATGAAAAATGAAATGCCATTAATTACCTTGCTTCTAGGCTAATTGATAAGGCTTATTAGCAGAACTTCTTCTATTTTTCATTAACTTGTTAGAGTGCAACTCTACTTTCTATGTCAGCTTTGGCAGGTCTTCAAATTCTAAATAAAATAAAATGTTCTTTTTTTTATTGTTAGAGTTGGGAGAATACTGTTGACTATTATAGTCCTGGGAAAGGGTTGATGCGAGCAAGTTTTAAAGTTAGAACTGTGCCTCTTCTTGTAAGCGATGGGGCCTTTGAAGAAGTTCTAGATCTTGATTTTGGTGAATAAGCCATTGGATGTGTTGCCCCTATTGATTCTGGAAAAGATATTGCAAAATTCTGTTCTATGTAGCATTAGTAACTAGTAGTTTCTTTGTAGTTATTGTTGTTAGGAAATCACTAGTTACTTAAATTTGTTCATCGTTTTGCCAATTTAGAACACTATAGTTTTCAGCACTTTCTTCACTTATAACTGCATTTCTTTTTTAAATTTCTTCATATGCCTCTCACGGATAGTTACCCTGCTTTTGAGGAATGGTGTATAATCACTGGCGTGAACCTAAGAACACGTGAGACGCTTTTATGAAAACAAGACTATTATGTTTTCATATGAATAAAATTATTGTATTGCTCTATTTGTATGCAATCCACGGTCATATGACAATGTTGGATCTTCTATGGCAGGTGAGGATAATAGCCTTCAATGTAAAAGATTTTTTGGAATGTTGTTCTTGTGTTTGATTATGGGATTGAGTTTGGATTATTTAGAATTTATTACCAACCAATAAAAGTAGTGATGACTTGTCATTTAGGTTGGTCTAATTATATCTTTGAGTATTGCCTTTATCTTGTTGATACAGGTTATTTAATTATATTAACCACTGTGTTACAATCTGGGTTCTTTTTTTTTTTTTTTTTGGATAACTAAAGGGTGGAATTTTTAAGCTCCACCGAAAGGGTTTAAACCTGAGACCTCGATGCAGCCAAGCACTAGGTCTCAGGCCTAATACGATATGGGCTACCCTTTGAGATCCTGGGTTGTTTATTTCTTTGTTGTAGCAATAGAATGACATTGCATAGCTTTTGTTCTCCCAAATTGATATTTTGACTGCCCCTAGTGAGGCTAGTTGTGTATAAAGAGCAATAAAATTTTGTTCTTTTAGATGCATATGACCTTGAATTTGGATCTTCTAGGAGGGTTATGTGTGTATGAGGATATGCTTTGCTATATGATCATGTGCTAACAGGGTTCGGTGGAGAGAGATTATTGATTTTCCTCAATTTAATCTCAAGTATAAGAATTTCTATTTGTTTGGAATAAGAGTGTCAAGTATTTGAGATTCTAGAATAGTTTTCCTTTCCTAGATTATTATTCTTAATGTATTTATTACATAAAATCATATTTGGGAGCATAATTTACACAAGGAAATTTGTAATTATAAGAGGAATAAAATATAAAGGGTTAGATTATCATTGGTTTGCAAATCAGTAGTAGAGTTGCTCAATAAATTTTCTTGAAATTTCAATGGATAAATAAATGAAATTTTATTGAATAAACGCTCTTTATTTTTTAAGCACAAATATTAATATAGATTAATAAAATAAAATATTGATCACAAATTCAAACTTCCCATGGGTAAATTAAGAGTCATCTTCTATATAGTTTTTATCTATTGAATTTAGTTAGTAATGTAAAAAGCTCTGTACCGATGTATTTTTATTATAGTTTTAAGTTTTAAAAATTACTTTTATAACTAATTTGTCCAATATATATTTACAGATACAAGGGTAATTTCAAGTGAATCAAATAATAGGGAATTTTTCATAAATTTAAAAATCAATGGCAAAATGTTAACCCTTTGTCAGCTTAAAATTAATGTTTCAAATGATTTTATTTAAAATTAAAAATAGGGTAAAAATTATTTTACATCAATTTAACAAAAGGGTTTAAATTAAAATTTTACATTAATTTAAAATTAAATGTAAAATTGTAATTTTAATTAAAATTATTGTTTCAAAAAATGTTGTCTTCTGTGTCGGGAAGGATACTGACGCAAATGAGGGACGTTAAAGGTTGATAAAACCAAATTTATAGTATAGTCCCAACTTTCAAGAAAGCATGTTATGACTAATATTAATTAGAAAATTTAATTCATTAATGTTTTTATATTGTATTAATATGGATTTGTACATATTAAAAATAATTTCATTAATTAAACATTTAAAATAATAGAATATGATAGTTAACTTAATAGGAATATTAAAAATAAAAGTATAAATAATCTATAATCTTATTTTTTTATTTTTTTTATTTTCTTTAGTTAGACGCCAAAATATGTGTGGAATCAATGACTTATTAAGGGGTACTGGCCTTTTTATAAGGGACACAAAATTTTAGTCCCATGCCCTTGTCCCAGGCTTTCGACAAATTTTTTATTTTCAGTAATAATAATAAAATATTATTTTATTATATATTATCATATTGTAAGTAATTACATTAAATAATATATTTTGATTGTTAATCATAAATAACATTATGATAATAAACTAAAGTATGAATAAGTTAGAATATTTGTAAATTGTATTATTATATTTTTTTGAATTTCAACTTACAAATTAAAAAATCTAAAATTAATGTTTTTTATACATATGTCCTTATTTATATATTTTATTATTGTTTATTGACATATTAAATTTTTTTGTAAATCAATATTTTCAAAACATTTATATTGAAGTACTTAAATGTTCAAAAATTTATAATCTAAATTGTTAGGACAATATAATGTGGTCTGCCACGGATTCATCTATGTGGTATTAGCATTACTTTGTAAGCGTTTTGGAGAAAATAAAGAGTTCGATATTTTATTAATTTATTTCTTGTTTTAATTGTGCCAGTTAGGAAAATCTGAATTGCAGAATATTTCCATAATACTTGTTCAAGTTTGGAAAGTATTTTATTTCTACTAGAATTAGGAAAGCTTGTCATCATGATTCATTGTTGTTTATCTTAACGTGATTAATCCTTTTTAAACTTCAAGATATGCAGGATATTTGGATGATATCAAAAGATCTTGAAGAATCCTTATGCGATAAGGATTGCTTACTTAGTGGAGGTGAAGCAACGTATTAGAGAAGTTTTCACTGTGTTCTTTTTTGAATTATGTGTTTTTGTTTCCAAAATGATTTGAAAAATGAATTTCTATGATTTAGAGAAACTATTTTAAGTAAAGGATATGCGTTTGGAAATGAATTTATAAAATACAAATTTGAAAATGGTTTTAAGAATATGTGTTTGAAAATGAATTCTTAAACTGAAATTTTGAAAACAAAAACAAGATATGTGTTTAGAAATGAATCATTGAAATCAAATTTTGAAAACAAAATATAAAATGCGTTTGGAAATGAATCCAAACACTTGTTCTTACAAATTGTATAAATAAAAGGATTATTAACAAATAATATTTTAAACTAAATGCATGCTCCCGTTATACATATTGTTAACAAATAACAAATGCTTGATTATACAAACAAGATAACCTTTTGCTTCTGACGATATTTTCACCCAAGTATATTCTTCTCTTTTTCACTTCACTTTGTAGTGCTTACTATAAAGGGATATTTTTTTAAATAACCCCTTTGAGAGTTGGCTTTCTAAATGTGACCCCCATTTCAATTTTATATATATGTAACCCTTTATTCATGTAAAAAGACATAGGTATCCTTTTCAAATGAGAGTTTATAGCTTCTGTTGTTTGTCGTTCATGTGTTTCAGTTGGATGACCATTTGGTGACAGTCTTCAAATTCTGTAACTCAAGCAAACATACAAAATATCAATCAATTTCTAGTTTGTTATAAAGGATTAAAAGTTGAAATTGTCTTTGTTTGTGTTATTTGATCGAGTTGTGATTGCATTCTCTCATTAACTAGGCAAGAAAATTTGTTTAATGTGATATAGTCATGAGTCATTAGATGTATTGACTCATTTTATGACAAACTGTGTATGACTTTTGAAACCAGGACAACTTTCTTTATTCCTAAACTTTGCATAACATTGTTGTGTAGCAAGCACGATTTTGTCGTGAAAAAATCCTAAGACCTAAAATTTACACAACATAGTCGTGCTCACTATTTTTTGCACAACGAGTTAGCACGAACAATTCGTGCAAAAAAATGAATTCTAGAATTTTACATGACTGAGTCGTGCTTCCACAATTTCCAAAATAGACATCATAGTTATGGATGATAAAATTTATAATTATTTATAATATCAATAGAAAAGGACAACTAAAACAGGACAACTCAAAGAATCGATAAATTAAATTCATAAATTTGGCACGACCAAGTCGTGCAGGTCGTGCAACGAAATGAAATTAGTTCTGTTGTACGACTAGGTCGTGCTTATAGCATGACATAGTCGTGCAGTAAATAAAATCAACTACAAAACCACTAAGCGTTGCATGACCCAGTCGTGCACAAATTACAGCCGAAAATTTGGCACGACCTACCCGATCGTGAAATAGAGTGAAATCGGTTTTGTTGCACGACCTAATCGTGCTATCAGCACGATCAGATCGTGTAATAGAATGCAATTGGTTTTCTTGCATGACCTAGTCATGCTATCAGCACGACCAGGTCGTGCTGATAGAATGAAATTAGTTTTATTGCACAACCGAGTCTTGCTATCAGCACGACCTGGTCGTGCAGTGAATAAAATAAACCGAAAATTTTGCAAGACCCAGTCGTGCTACATGCACGATCTGGTCATGCAGTAAATGTGAAAATGGCAATTTTGCACGACTGAGTCGTGCTTCCATGATTTCCAAAATAGACATCATAGTCATGGATGATAAAATTTATAATTATCTATAATATCAATAGAAAAGGACAACTAGAACAGAACAACTCAAAGAATCGATAAATTAAATTCAGAAAATCGGTTCTGTTGCATGACTGGGTCGTGCTTATAGCATGACATAGTCGTGCAGTGAATAAAATCAACTAGAAAACCACTAAGTGTTGCATGACCCAGTCGTGCACTTGGTCCTGCACAAATTACAGCCGAAAATTTGGCACAACCCCGATCGTGCAATAGAGTGAAATCGGTTTTATTGCACGACCAGGTCGTGTAATAGAATGAAATCGGTTTTGTTGCATGACCTGGTCGTGCAGTGAATAAACTAATCCAAAAAGTTTGCACAACCTAGTTGTGCTACATGCACGACCTGGTCGTGCAGTAAACGTGAAAATGGCAATTTTGCACAACTTAGTTATGCATGTTGCACGACCCAGTTGTGCAAAGTTACAGATTTAAAATAGTCATGCATATAGGACTTAAACTGCATAAAATATTATAAGAAGTTAAAGGATGATGTGTTTAAAATTGTTACATAAACACCTTTAAACCGTGTTTAAAATTGGCATATAATTACCAAAGTGATACAATTATTCAATAGTTTTACATCGATACAAAGACAATAAAATCAGCAAAGGTATGATTCTGCAATTACTCATTCCCTTGAATCAAAGACATATATCCAAAAGAGTATTATTTAATCTTCCAATACATACTTTGTCTACATATATACATACATACATACGTATATGCGAGGGCTTCAAAATTATATATGTATGTCTATATAATACGACATAGTATCATTTATTACTATTTCCTTACATAACCGAACGCAATGCAATAAAAAACAAATATATTATTACAAATATCTATCTCCCATGTTGAATATAATCCAGCCACATCCTTAAAACTATGTTGTCCCTATACTGTCTCGATGCTTCTGTTCGTTCAATGAACATGTTTAGCTCAACTGTGGGCATATCTCCATGTTGCTTCTCCATAACTTCAATGTCATCCACCTCGTATCTCCTAAAAAATCGATCAAACCTACTGTTAAGTCGAATAAAATTATGTAATGTACAGCATGCCATAGGAATAAGACGTTGGGATTGGAGACTGAAATTAGGCATTGACTTGAGAATTGGAAATCTTTTCTTCAACACTCCAAAACACCTCTCAATTACATTATGCAATGATGCATGTCTTTTACTAAATAACTCTTCATGTCCAATAGGTTGCCTTCCTCCCCCTCTAAATTCACTTGCATGATACCGTTGGCCTCTATAAGGAGCAAGGAATCATTCCATGCTACTATAGCCTGAATCAACCTAATAAAAATAACCTGCATACTATAGTTAGTGTCGCATGCGCATGCATAGCTTCATCAAAATTGGAAACATGTTATAGTAGTTTATACATTATATCTAAGTAATGTATACCTGTGTCTAGCATAGGAAAATCACTATTCTTATTGTAAAGTACATCTTATAATACCCTTGAATCATTTGCACTACCTTCCCATCTCGTTAGCACATAAGTAAATAACATATCGAATGAGCAAGCACACATTATGTTTTGGGTCATGTCACCATGCCAATTACAGTATGCCATTTGCTTATGTGCCAGTACCAATGCTGCAATATGGGTGCTATCAATCGCTCCAATGCATCCCTATATCAACTACTTCATTAGCATAGTTATATTCATACAAAAATTAAGAAAATATGTTATTTTATACCTGAAAATATGGGTAAAACTTGGGATTATGTCGTACTTCTGGAGGTGTTGCACCTAAATTTCTTGGTTGCACAATTAGTGTCGCTAACCGAATTAATGGATCAAGCACTCGCTTAAATTGTCGGCTCATAGTATTGGTTGATCGATGAAATCGCTCGACAGTAATGCGATAACGAACACTTTGTGATACTATATACAAGAAAATCGCAACTGCCTAAAGTACGCTCACTTGGTCATGCTCATCCTGCTCAATCAAATTATCTTCAACTAGCCTATCACATAAGTTGTTAAATATATTTGCATCCATTCTAAAGTGAGTAGACATCCTATTATCATTCCTTCTTAGCATATCCAATATCCATTCCAGGCCTGTTAGTAATGGAACTTTGCGTTGTGGAACTTGCCGTGGAAGGCGCTGAATTCGTTGTTGACGTTGTCTCGTTGATATTCATGTGTTGCAACTACAATTGAACACCAATCTATTATGTTTATAGAGTTGTCAGATTCACAGCTTGAGTTATCATCTGCCATTGTATATATTGAAAATACTCGATAACAAATACTCATATTGTAGTCTGATACATGTGATTGTGCCATAATATACTCACAAATTATCACACATTAAATTTGCTACAATCCACCATTACTAAAAGTAGTATAATAAGCTCAAATGATAGCTATGATATGACTAATAATAAAAGTTCAAAGCTAAAGCATTATAGAATAGTCAAACACTCGTTTATAGTAACATTAATACATAATGACATTAAAATATTCGTAAAAATTGACAAATAAAGATAGACATAATACAACTGTAACAATAAAGTTTGTGTCTTAAGAAGGCATCCAGATAAGTGTTACAAACCAAAAAGCAACTGAAAAAACACCTACACTATTGGAAAGGAAACTATCATACACATCACCTACAAGGTTGATAACCACTCCCTCCTTCTCTCATCCGAGAGACCTAGAAAAATAGTTTTCCAATCAGGTTTTTCGGCTATAATGTTCAAGAACTTTACGAAGACATCTTCTCAATACCACCTAAATTCTCACAAATGTCAATGCACTCTTGAATTGGATTCTTTTGAGGTGGTGCTACTCCTGAAGGGCCACTCCTACTTCCTTGACTTAGTTTCTGACCCATAAGCTCACTGGCTACCTTGAGAAAATTGTCCATCTGGTCATTGTTTTGGGTTGAACAACGATCAAGGTTCCTATTAGATGCCCTACGTGCCCTTTTCCTCCTACCACTCTCGATAAGGGACCCTACAACTAGGTCATCCTCCTCCTCATTTTCTATATCATGAACATCAACGTGGATTCCAAAGTTCATAAAATTGTCCTCCACTTCCCGGTCCTCATCTGAGGTTGGGCGCATTTGTCTTGAAGAAAACCTCTAAACACCAGTTGCAGTAGAACCATTAAATATAAGTCCCAACATGTCATAGTAGTCTAACCCCCTTCGTTTAAATTGTTTTACAGATGGAACTTTCTATAAGTAATGTAAGTTATTAGTGTTTTGAGTAAATATATATAAAAATGAGTAACTCTAATTCAAAGATTTACCGTAAGGTATTCCTCCCAAACATCCTCAGATGCTGTCACTGTATTAGTATCAACATTCCATCCAAAGCTAATGGAAGCAATTAAATCAGAGAATTCACGATGTTTCTTTCTAAATCAATTGAACTTAGACTTAAGTTGAGCCACAGAATAACGATATTGGGTTTTGCTGTATAATTCATCTGAAATGGTATTCCATACCTTCTTTGAAAAAGTTCAAGTTTGTAATTCACCTTTTAGAACATGCTCATGACACAAACGAATAAAAATATATTCTCTCCTACTATTCCATTCAGTTTTGTCATCATGTTCATTGGTATTTGACGTCATACCGTTACAACTAATACTACAAAATATAAGGAAAAATTAATGACACATAAGCATTGACATATCTCAATAAACTATTAAAGAACTGGTACGTGTAATTGTGTTATGGGCACTTGTTTATAATTAATCACAGTCGAGGACACTGATTGGAGCAACAGTTTGAAATTGTACCTGCAAAATTTATATTTAGAGAGTTAATTAATTTTTATGCTAATCCATTTGACTCTGTTTAATTAGTTAGAAAATTATATATTATTCCTTTTATCTTTATCTCAATATTCTTAAAATTAATCCGAATTTTCCTATTGTAGAATTGATCAATAAGATCTTTAATGAGTATAATTGATTTGTTCGATTATAAATTGGTGTCAATTCTGGAAGAAAGGCTTAGATATCTAAAACCGAGCCTGGAAATCCCCTTTGATGGATCTCGTGTAGAGCATTAGGTTGTTTTACCTTCATTTATTTAATTGCTTTATTATTAACATTTGGCCTCTTTTTTTATTTTTTGTATTTTCATTTTTACTGCAATTTTGAAATTGGATGTTTAAGTGACCGTCAAGTAAGTAAATGAAACCAACCAACCATATCAAGTACTACCATCTAGAACTGCAGTAATTAAAGTTTATTATCTGTATATAAAATCAGGGCTCATAGAATAAATATATAAATAAATACAATGCTGAAATATTTGAAAATGCTTGGATCTCTATCTCATCAAGTTCTTCAAAAAGCAATGATGACGATGAAAAGAGAGATCATTTGCAAAATGAAAAGTCCCATAGACAAAGTAATTATAATATTTTTTAAATAATTAAAAAATTACAAGTCCAACTGTTGGGGTTATTATATTGAACATTATCCATCAGGTATGTTAACTATGTTGCCAAACACTTTTAAGCCACATCTTCATATGGATAAAGACCAGGTTTCAGTCTAAGATCCGATGCCGTGTAAAAGATAGTTCCTATTGTAATCAATAGAATTCTTCTTATTTCGGAAAGATCTAAGTTCAATAGCTGTGAATCTCATATATTTGGTACTTGAGTGCAATTCTTATATCTAGCATGAAATATAAGTTGTCTCACCTGGGTATACCGGGGTGCTAATTTCAAAGCTTGCTGACATCTTGAAGAGCTCTAGAGTAATTTGCCATTGCCAATCTAGCACGAGACCTAAATAGAAGAGAAGTTTTATAAGGCTATCACAGCAAAACACAGTTATTGCAGAGAAGCTTATGCTCTATTTCTTAATTGTAAAATTTTCTCTTGTTGTCAAGGTTCTCTTAATTAAGTTTCTGCCTATGAAGCCATACACTGGCCTTGCATTGGGAAGAAAACTAACACATTCTAGAAAAGACTCCCCCCTGGATCCGTCCCTGTATATATTTAAGAACTACAACAGTGGTCACTGGTGTAATAACCCATATCTATTTGTGTAGATTCTCTATTATGCACAAGCAATTTCAGAAGGTTTCTCCGAAGCAAACACACTGAGTTTTAAATGGTTTCTCTAAAGTGAAGCAAACAAAATACTTATCAACAAAGAGATACTATTAAACAAACCTGCTTTTATACAGAACATGGATACCACCAAATGGTTTTAAATTCAGCATTGTAAGATTATCACGAAACGTTGAATTTCCATTCAAGCTAAAATAGATAATATCTTGTTAAACTTGGAAAATTTTTAATGATGAAAGAGCAAGTTGAGATATATATATATATATATATATATATATGAAAGAGCAAATCCAAAGTCACGTCCACAAGTAAAAAGTAGCATAAATATCCTATCTTGCTTGCCTAGTTCATGTTCGGTGAGTTTCTCATTCCTTAATAAGACAGCCAATTCAGATAAAGACTCGATTGCTATGTTCAAAGGAGGATTGATTATTAATAAAATGATTCAAACCTGATTTTCAACTCTACAGAGCCAATTTGACTTCTTGGCCACAGAGATTATAAATATCAGATTAATTTTGTTTGTTCTTTTTCTACAAAGTCAAGTTGCACAGACGCAGTGACATGTGCGATGACGAATGCCGATTTTACATTGGCCCCATCTATCACGAAACGTTGAATTTCCATTCAAGCTAAAATAGATAATATCTTGTTAAACTTGAAAAATTTTTAATGATGAAAGAGCAAGTTGAGATATATATATATATATAAGAGCAAATCCAAAGTCACGTCCACAAGTAAAAAGTAGCATAATTAGCAAAAGCTAAAAATACAATTTTTCAAGATTCATCCAATACCCCTAACTACTTTGTTTTGAGACTACCAAACTCAAATACCAATTCCCAAGTGCAGATCTAGCGACAACAACTAAATGCAATGTCCAATCTCCAAGCACAATCTAGCAATTCTGAATCAAGTTGTCTCCATGCAGGAATGTGGGTATTGCAAGGGCTCCGCCAGTGAAGGTTGAAGGTTTCCAGGAATTGATGGGTGGGGATGTTTCATTGGAACATGAGTGTGATGAAATAGAAATGGGGTTCGGATTACAGTTGAGTGAAGGAGTAGATCTGAGTGAACAGTGCCTGCAAAGTATGGAGGAAGGGGTTTTGAACTTGGAAATGGAGAGAGAAGAAGAAAATAGAGAGAAGAAGAAAATAGAGAGAAGACGAAAACAGAGAGAAGACGAAAACAGAGAGAGAAGAGTTACTTTTATATCTAAGGATGAATTTGAAGGGCAAAAATGTAAAAAAAAAATGTTTTGTGAAAACATATTATAAAAACAGAAAAGAACACGTTTTGCACGAATTATAGTACACAGAAAATGAAAAACAGAGTTTATAAAACAAAAAAGAACACAGCCTTTATTTTAAGTCTAGTAGGTCTTTTATATGCAAGCTATACTAGAATACTTCTCTTAGTTAGCTTGCGATTTTATTTAGGTTTATCACTTATTGTGAGTGTGGATAATCAATAGGGATTGATTATCTCTTTGGAAACTTTTATAACAATTTGAGAGGGACTCAAATTGTTGGGTCTGAAGTGCAACAAGGATCTCAGAGGCTAGTTTGCTAGAGTTGAAGTTCTTGGAGAGAGAGCATGGTTTATATAGGATAGGTGAGTGTGAGAGAAGAGTACATTCCTCGACAGCAAAGTCCTAAGTCTTGTAAACTCGAACAACATAGTGAATTGCAACTTGGCTACCCATGGATGTAGACTTGTTTAAGCTGAACCACGTAAAAATTTCTCTGTGCCATTTTTACTTACGTATGTTATAACTGTTAGAACTGTTGTAGCTGTGTTGCACATAAATAAGTTCATAACTTTAGAATTTACAATAATATTGTATTAAATTATAATTGTATTTATATTTGTATTTATTCAAATTTAAATTATTTTGTAAAAGTCATTTCCAAAAGAGTTAAAAATGAATTAGATAGAGATATTTTCTTAAAGAATTAAGAATAACATAAATCATTTACATTTTTGCATTTAGGCAAATTATTTGCAAGTAAATTTTGTTTAAAAAAAAATTAACATAATATAGGGCAAAGTAAAGGAAAAATTAAACCCGCAGCCATTAATTTCCATTCTGTGAAAGAAAGGTATCAGAGTAATTTTATGTTATGGGTAAAATATCTCAAATAAAATAATAAAAGTGAAATTTAATTATTTTTCTTTTTTATTCTCTCTTCTTTTTCTTTTTTTTTCATTCTCTCTCCCCTGTCTCTCCCTTTTCTTCCTCAGTGTAAACTCTTTCTCGCCATCGTCTCCAACCTAGCATCAATCACAAAAATAAAAACCCTAAATTCAAAGCCAAAGCCATCGCCATTGCCATCGCCAACTTTCCAACAACTTACTTTCATTTCTCTACCACCTCCAATTACATCAAAATTACCAACTTAAGTTGGGGAATTTTCACTTTTGGCCCCCAAATAAGAGGCCTTTTTATTTTTAACCATGCAATCCAAATATTTCAGCACACTAGCCTCCCATCCAAAATTTTGTAGACTTTGATGAGAATACCCTTGTTGTAATAACTCTCTAACTAACTCTAACCACCACCATTACTCTCTCTCTCTCTCTCTAACTCTTTCAAAGTCAAAAGTAACTTAAAATCGAGAAACTATTGTCTAAACACTTTATTCAATAATTTAACAATACAAAAAAAAACAAAAATCAAAGTTGTAAAGCTTTGAAAAAGGTAATGTTCTCTCCAACTAAGCTCAAAGTAATTTATCTAGAATGTAGCACTAGACTGTGAAATTCATCCCACATGTGTAGAAATAGGAGAAAAATGGTTGGAATAGAGTTACTTAGATTGGTTTTGCAATTTTTGATTTGAAAATCGCGATCTAAGTTGTTTCTGTTGCTACTGCATTTCAAGACATCCAATTCGACAATTCGACAGTCGAACTGTCAAATAATTGTCAAAGTTTAGTTGAATTGTCAAAGTTCTATCAAAATTTTGTCAAACTTATACCTATTCTTGATTTGTCGTTGAACAATGTTGTCGAATTGTCAAAGTTATATGATTAAATTGTTGAATACATATCGTTATATGTTGAGGTTGAGTAGCATGTCAAGCGAACAAGTAGATCAGCTATTGTTGATTTAACACGAAGCCAGGAAACCTCAAAAGATGAGGCATTTGAGCAACGTGGAATGTATACTTACCATCATCCACCCTCCACAAATGTTGGTCGTGATGTTAATGTTGATGGTGATGTTAATGTTGGTGGAGATGTTAATGTTGGTTGTGATGCTAATGTTGGCTATAATGGCAGCATTAGATGGGGTGGTGCTAATGTTGGAGGTGGTGTTCGTGTAGGATGGGGTGGTTCTTTCGGTGTTGGTATTGTTCATGGCCTTGGCAGCCTTAAAGAAGAATTTGAAGAGGCATCAACAGTAAGGGATAGTTACAAGGGTGTATGTGTTGATAATGAGGGAGAAAATGCTAAAGATTGGGCCAATGTGGGAACAAATATCAAAAGCCAAAGGTGTAGTGATGGTGATGTCAATGATGTGCGCGAACTACAATTGTCTAATCCTATTACAAGCCCCTTGAGTCAGATGAACGCCAGTACGTCAAACCATGTAAGTTGTGATCTAATCCGTCAAATTGTGGAGGATGTCTTTTCTTTCATGCCTCCGATACCACCATCTACATACACGATTCAGCATGACACACATAAAATTGATAGTGGAGAAGTATTGGTGGAGCAAATTTTTTTCTATAAAACCAAACTCCTTCACAAATTAGGGAACATGGCATTGCAACATAACTTCGAGTTCAAGGTAATAAGGTCAACAAAATCACGATTCGAAGTTGATTGTCAAGATGAATCTTGTAAATTGCATTTAAGAGCTACAAAGGTCAATGACACTAATTTCTTCCAAGTAAAGGTGTTTAACAGCAAAAACACATGTGAAAGTGTTGGACTTCATCCTAAGCATAGGTAAGGAAGTGCCCATCTCATCAGAAAACACATTAAATAGAAGTTTGTGAATGCCTCATGAATATATCGTCTAAGGAAAATTATTGAAGACATTCAAAAGGACCTTCACATCACAATAAGCTACCAAAAGGTTTGGAAGGCAAAAGAGGCAATCTTAAATCAACTTCATGGAACCGCAGAAAAGACATATGCACTTTTTCCTTCATCTTGCTATGTTGTTAAAGAAAAAAATCATGGAACAGTAACTGCATTGAACTTGACATTGAAAACCACTTCAAATATTATTTCATGGCATTGGGGGCTTCAATTAGTGATTTCTTCACTTTGATTAGGCCTGTTATGGCTATTGATGAGGACATTTTTTAGTGGAAAGTATAGGGGCACCTTATTCATGGCACAATGTATGGATGGCAATAATCATATTTTTTCCCCTTGTTACTAGATTTGGGCATTCGAAGAATGATAAATCATGGGGTTGGTTCATGTTGAGGTTATATGGTGTCATTAGCCACATCCAAAACCTTCTTTGTCGATCGAGACAAAAGCGTCGCTAGGGATGTGACTAACATCTTCTCACATGCCATTTTTGGTATCTGCATGCATCATCTCAAATGTAATCTCAAGACAAGGTTCAAGAATAACTACCTTTCTACTACCTCTATCAATGCAACCAAGGCTTGCCGTGAATCAGACTTTAATCATTTTTTTTAGTGCATTAGAGGCATCAGTCAAGGCATCGCCGAGCATCTAATTCAAGCTAACCCAAGTAAATGGGCAAGGTGTCGCTTTCCTGCTCTTAGATACAATATCATGATAACCAACATTGCTAAGTCTATGAATAGCTGGATGAAAAAGTCGAAAGGATTAGGCATAACACTCATTTGTGAATACTACCATCAGGTTAGTTGATGACATTAGATGTTCTAATAACAACATTCTATTTACTACTTTTATGCTAACTCAATGTTTCTTTCTGTTAAATAGGTCTTACAAGAGTGGTTTCATGAGCGACAGTTTGCAGCTACTGAGTCATCTTTTGTTTTAACCAAGTGGACTGAGGCATTATTGATGAAAAAAGAACGAGTCAAGTGTATTCGGGCAGAGTATTTAACTTGGATAAGCTACCATGCGAGCATGCCATTGTTGCATCTCGCTATGCTAGTGTGAGGTCGTTAACCCCTTGTCGTAATTCATTATACCAAAATGAACATTTGGTGCTTACCTATGCCTTACCAATCATTCTAATAGGAATGAGTTCAAATTGGGTTATTCTAGATGATACTAGGTCATAGGTCATTTTCCACCTATTTGTCGATCCAAGCAGGCCGATGATGCACACAGCGATGTCCTTCCTAGGGTGAGACAATCAGATAGTGGATGTGCTTTAGAGTAGAGGAAAAGGTCACAACAGACAAACATGTAGGAATCCAGATACCTCTTCACCCTCTAGTTGATGGAGCGAGATCATCCCATACTGCTTGAACTTATTTGTCGGATGTATTTGTTTACATTTGTTATTCATCCAGTTGTATTAGTATTAAAAATCTAAGATATACGTACATTGAAGTAATTTGTAGGATCCTAAACTACTTACTAGTTTAACCAAGTCCTTATTTTCATCATAAGTGATGTTGCCTTTTGATTGATGTTCCATTGACTTAATAAAATGCAAATGACGCATTTGTTTCAATCATAGTAATGTAAACTGTACATATGGATATTAAAATAGATAATAAACCATATAAATATGAATAATGTGAACAGTACATATGAATATACTAAAAAACTTAAGTTTTATACCACTAATGAACACTATAACACATAGTACAAAAAGCCTTATGCTGGGGCCGCTCTGCCAATGAGTATTGCCAAAAAATCTCTATATGGCCCATGCCTCCCAAATGCCATATCCTCATCGCCACTAGCTTCCTCAGCCACTCCTCGTATACATGAGCTAACGCCTCCATGGCAACTCTAGAACTAGGTAGATCCGTGTACATACATACATACGCATTGCATGCAACCCTACCTGGAGGCTGCTGGGGGACCACCTCCCTAGCCCAAAAGATGAAAAATGAACTAGTGTTGTGGGAGACATTAGTGCGGTCTAGGAAGGGAATGGACGTCTCCATGAGATAAGGGGTAAGGATTACGAAAGTCACGTAGTACTCAATCAACTTATGATGGCTTTCTTGATCCTCTGGTGTCTGTGAGTCATACAAAACGACCTCTCGATCCTTGAATGGGATCCACGCCAAAACCCCATGTTGACCACTGACATTTACTAGGGCATATACCTACAAGAGTAAAATGTCAATCCATTGTGTATGATGATGTAACAACTAGACAAGAGAATAAAACTAATGGAAACTCGTTCAAGGACTTACATAATCAACCATGGACCACATGAATCCATCACTCATTTTGAAGCCATCCACATATCAAAAAAGAAACGGCTCCTATCTGATGCTATCTAGGATATCTTTGCATCTTTTGTAAGTGCGAGCCATCCAAGACTATCGAAATAGTAAGTGAATGTTAGATGAAAAGGCAAATTGGTTGGAGAGATAAAGTATAAATAACGGAAACTCATAGTAATTTGCAAAGAATCCATGTTCAAGGGTTGTGAAACGCTGAGATATCACCTCAAGATAGTGGCACCGCATAACCCGAAGAAAATACACGAAAGCGTTGATATGCAGCAAAAGAAATATAGTGGACTATGTTAGTTAAGTATAACTTGAAATTTAATGTAAGATATACCATAGTCCATCACAAGATACTCACGTCATCTCCCAGTCATGAACCCACTATAGTTAAATCTGCAAACCAGGATGCTCTAGTTCCAAAGTAATCAAGCCCAAACTAGATTTGTAGATCACCATCAATGCACTAGGCCTCGTAGTGTGCCTCGAAATATGGGTCTAACATAGAGTCCTATACTAACGGTGCAGATAGTGGTGGTGTCACTACCAGTAAAACATGATAGGTACGATCTACTCGCTGTCTCTTTGCCCGCGGGTCTAGATCTATGTATGGGTTATGTAGGGCCTATGTTTTCTGTTGCACTCTACCAGTGTAGATTTTAACCATCAAATATGTCATAGGCTGAGACCCAAGAATGCAAACACTTTTGTTGGGTGAGTCCTATGATAAGTGTACAATTGGGACCTCTGGAGTATTAGCCTACGACAAATGCATGACCTTGTCAATCATAGGGGAGAACTGTGTTAGGTCAAGAATCGATTGGCTGTGACTTTGGGGGGCTGCGCTAAGTGATTTGCTTCCTCTTACACGAAATAACTATTTGTTGAAGGAATTACTTGTCTTAGTATTACAAATTATGAAAATAATGTAATATCAACTAACCTCAACATCCTTAGCAAACATCGCTTACTCCTCTTTGAGCTCTCAGACCTCTTTGCACAGCTCCTGCACCTCATCATGCAACGCTTGCTTGTGTATGGCTTGTATCTCCTGGACTGCTTTAAGATGATTAGCAAGATTAGCGACTATCTCTGCACAATGGACTGCAAACTCATGTCGAATAGCCTCCAAGAGAGCCGGAGGAACAGCAAACTCAGTACTAGCCCACATGAAACCAAAAAAAAAAACTTGCTACATGCATGAAAAACATGACCCATTTCAATAATAAAGCACTATGCTTGTATATTATCAAAACATATTCTGACCTGGCCCTCTATATGCACAAAATGAGTGTTAGGAGCTTCCTCAAACGCTCTAAGAGTGGGACCCTCTGGCGTAGACAACACTGGTTTCTTTACTTTGACCTTCTTATGGGCCCTTGCATCAACGGGGACTAGAAACTCATTACCCTTGGCCCACTCAACTAGTGTACCTCCTGGGCCATTGCTCCAGCATCGATTCTCTATATACAGATTGCTGCTCTGCTCTGCTCTACTACTTCTGGACATAGGCTCAAGCTAGAAAGAACCCCTTGGTCAGGAAAAACAAATGAAACTTAAGATTAAAATGCAAAGATAGCTATATAAGCAACCTTTGGCAAATGTAAATATACAATTGCAATGTCCTAACCTGACGGGTTCTACTAAACACGTCCCTCAAAACCTCTACCTGGGTGATGAGTTTGTCCACACTGGTCCATCTAAAAATGCGTAGGATCCTCTTTTTGTATGCCACATCCTTCCTGTGTACGAGGACCCTACAAATGGAATTCCTTATACAACAAAATCTGCATCAACAAAAGCCACATATTAGACACGACCACATATTTTATGTCATTTGAGTACATGATAACCAAACTAACATCTATAAAAACGAAAATAGTTCAAGTACTTGGAAAGCATACGCACATCTGTAAAGGTTGTATTTCTCCTTCGTGTATGACTTCTTCATCTTGCATCTTTGTAAATACTTTTTTGCCCGATCTAGCACGTTAGTCCTTAGACTGTTATACATCTACTTCCATGCAGGTTTGCCACAAGGATACTCCTTGGAATTATCCAAATGATCGATCAGTTCGAAGTAATCCAAATTTATCATACCAGTTTTCAGTCTGCTCAATAAGAGATGCTCTAATACCCATAGTCATAATCACCCTATCGAAATGGGCAATATCTGATGTTTTCAGATTGAAAGTGATTCTCGACTTTGGGGGCTCCATATGTAAACCTAGAATGAAGGATATAATGGATTAGAACCCCAAAAGTATGCATGACATGTACAAAAAAGTAAATCTGTTAAAAAATTTGATAGTTTGACCACGGGCAAATCGACCTGTCGAATTGAACATTTTGGTGATTTGATAGTATATAGCCATGTTCGACAATGGTGGTTTCAATTTTGACCAACAAATTCTACAATTTGATGAAATTAACATAGATTCAACAACAGTTCGACAACATACCAAATTAGACTATATAAGATAACAACCAATTCGACAGTTCAACACATGTTCAACAATTCGATGATCTTGTTCGATGGTTCGATAGTTGCATGAAAAATCATCGAATTATCGAACCAACAAGTCCAGAATTGACAAAGTCAATTCTACAATTCGACAATACCTATCCTACAGTTCGACGATTGTTCGACAGTACAGCAATTTCATTATACAGTTTGACTACATGATTCGACAACAAAGTTCAACCAATTCGACAGTTTGATGATGGTTCAATAATTTGACACCATCGAACCATTGTCATCTTCAACCTCCAAATTACACAGATTTCACAAATTTCACACAAAAAAAAAAAGCGTATTATTCTCAATACCCATAACAATCCAAATGCAATAGCAACATAATGAACATTATACAACAACTATTAATTATAAATTACAAATAATATGGGTTTAAAACCATTCACGGTTCCATAAATCATAAAAATTATCACAATCAACCAAAATCATCACTTTATCTCTCTAAAAAAACGCAAAAAAGTCATCCCAATCAACCAAAATCAATAAAAAAGGCAGAGAATGAAGAAGCTAAACTGTACTATCTCAGTTGCTTTCTCTCTCTATGGTGGATGACTCTTCCTCTACCCCTAAAGCAAGCTTTACTTCGGTTACTTTATCTCTGTAAAGAAGGCAAGAAAATAGAGAAGTGTGGAAAAATAGTAAGAATTCTTCGAGAAGGTGAAGAATCTATAACAGTTGCGGGAGGGAGATGATGTTGTTTTCAAATTTTGGAGGCTGAGTGGTTATAGGAAATGAGGGTAGGCGTGTCATTTCAGTGTATAGAGGCCAGTGTGCTGAAAATATTTGGAGTGCATTGTTAAAAATAAAAAGGCCCCCAAAAGTGGAAATTCCCCTCTTAAAGGGGATTTGCAAAGGGAACTGCAGACCTCCAATACGCTTGCTTTTGTAGCCACATGTTTGTTGCGTATTGAGACCTCCATCGCTTGTGATGTGGTAGTTGACGTGGCAGTAGGCTCGAATGCAATTGATGCTGGATGGTCGGCTATTCTGAGCGAGCATTGGCTTAGGAATGCAATGGATGCCAACTGATTACAGAGCATCAAATTTGGGCACCGATGGATCCGTATGCGAGAAATGAAGCATTTAATTGCGATAATGGAGATGTTTTTAAGTGGAAGCATCTCTAGAAGCTGTTGGTGGAATTTGGGATAGCGGATGACGGGTTTGAAGAGGGGAATAGGGTGAGTTGGAGGAAATTGTGAAAGGTAAAGAAGGCGCGCGGGCCCAGATTGTGAATGAGAATCAGTTATAGCCTACCTAGTTAAATGCCGATAGTGAAACAAAAAAGTTTTTTTAAGGAAAAAAATAATTAATTTTTTCTTGAAAATAATTGATTTCCAACAAAAATTTGCCCTTGGAAAAAGCATGTTTTGCCTTTTGGAAATAAATTATTTCCAACAAAGTATAATTTGCCCTTGGAAATAAGTGATTTCCAACCAAATTTTTACTTGTATTGAGCATCCAAATTTTGCTCAGGCTTTTTATGTTTCGGGCTAGGCTTTAAGTTTCTGCTGGCATTGAGCATACAGATTTTGCCACGGCTTACTTTATTTTGGCCTTGGCTTTAAATTTTCGCTGGCATTGAGCCTCCAAATTTCTCAGGCCTTAGCCATATGTTTACGGATAAGTTTCCTTATTGACATACTGAGAAATCTCTTTTATGCCCTCTCGAGGTTAAGTGAATTAATTGTTAAATTTTGCATATATATAGGCAGGGATGAAAGTATATCAAGGATGGAGATTTGCTGATATGTCAAAGTTAATATAATAATGACCATATTCACTAAATGATTCTTTCTTTTCTTATTCTCTATCCACTATACTCTCCATTCTTTTCTCTCTCCCTTCTCCTTCCATTAATAACAATTATTAATTAATTAAAAAACATTATTTACCATCTACAAATTGTAATGTCAATCATGTATGCGTTAATAATTCTATACAATTATATTATCCCAAGTGATAAAATGCTCATCAACTCTTTTCCCTATACCAGACTTTTCACTTTTCCGTAAAATTAAAAGCCATAACAATTATTTTCTATTTACAGTAAAAGAACTGGCCATAATCCATAAAAAAATATAAAATATTTTAGAGAAATTACATGCTTTTAAAATATTGAAATAGATTAGTTTATGATTAAAAGATCATACCTACGGGAAAATTCTATAAAAATGATTAAACAATTTTGTAGAACAATAACAATAATCTTTAATTGAATGTATCCTATACATAATATATTTTGCCTGGATTTGTGTAATATGATATTAAAATAATAAGATGCATAATTATAGAATAACAATTATATATATACAACATCTATCTTAATCTGAAATGTTAAAAAAATAGCCTAGAATTAACAACGTAATTGACATCATAATTTTTAAATAGTAATTATGCTTTTTAGTTAATTAATTGTTGTTATTAAAAGAAGGAGAAGGGAGAGAGAAAAGAAGGGAGAGTACAGAGGAACTTATATGTATGGTAACTTAAAGGTCATTACGTGGTGTCAAAAACGGGGTAATCTTAGCGGGCTGTTGATCCTGTCACGACTAAAAGTACGTATAACTCGAGCACTAATATGTGCGCTATCGTGTAAATCCTTTTATTTATTTATTTTTAATTCAATATATCATTGATTGGCTTTTTTGAACCTTCTCTTACTAAAGGCTTCATAATTAAATTTGGGATGACGTCTACGTTAACCTTTCTTCAAACTTTAATCGTCTTGTGGATCAATATATCATGATAAAAATTGTGGGACACTTACTGTCCATGGTAACAAGAAGTCGTCTATTTTCATCATTACTCCATTTCATTGCTTACATGTTAAGTCGTCTATTTCATTGCTATTTGTCTATGTTAAGTCCTCTATCTAATGTTTGATGCATGATACGTTCGAAACTAGCAAGTATACTAGTCGCACAAGTAATAAAGTGATAAGTAAATATCGTTCCTACGAGGATTGATTCTAATTGAATTTGTTATTTTCTAGCAACAATAAACTAAACAGGGGAGGTTTTGTTGATTGATTAACTAAACTTAATACGAAAGCAAATGAAGAATAACACAAAGCAAAGTTAAATGGAGTGAAAAATCAATGAGAGACACTTGGTTAAGAGTTCATTCTCTGCCAAAAGATATGAATTTGTGAATTAACATAGAATTGTAATCCAATTACAGCATTGAAGTTATCAACCGTAGATAACAACAAGCTCTGTTATCCCAATCTTTCCTTACTTTGTTGTTAAATAAAACAAGCTCTTTATTTAATCTCTATCCATTAAACAACCTAGAACAAGCTCTCTAAGTTTAATTCAATGGAAGCATTACGATGAGAAAGATAGGTTGATCTAAGCAATAATCACACAAGTTCGGATTATTTAACTAGGTTGTATTTTCCAATTGCAATCTCTGATCACAATTTTGCTACTAATGATTGAAATTCATGACAATTACGGATCAAGATTTCTAATCTAGCAATAGACAACAACAGATTATATTCAGTTGGCCATTCCAAATACAATCAGTAAGCAATCATAAGCATTAGATATGGGAAAATACAAGCAACTTCAATTAGAGAATTGGATAACAATTTCTTACACAATCAACTCACAAAATCCATATCAAGGGCTTTGAAATCACCCTCAACCAATTCAGATTTAGTTACACATATTCAATCAGAATAACAAATACAATACAGAGAAATTCCAGAATTGAAAAGGAAAGAAAGAACTTAGCAAATTCTTTGAAAATCTTCTTTGTAGATGAATCTTCTTGGAATTGTAGTTCCTCCTCTTTCAAAATCTTCTTTCTCCTTCAAGAACTCCAAGGGATGAGAGAAATCCAGAAATGCAGCCTCCTCCCACGTTTTCCCCTCTTCAAGTTATGAAAATAAAACCCTAAAATGTGTTTAAATACTCTGCTACAGTAACCTGCTACAGTGTCCCGTATTATACATGCTACAGTGATTTGTGGAATTACATTTCTATACTTCTCACACTGTTTTGATTACAACTTTTGGTACACTGAATGGATTTATAAACCGTAAATTTCTCCAGAAAATAGACTTCGAGAGCTTTCCAACGGTATATAACATGTCGTCGGATTCATTGTATATCAAACAATTAAATCCGAGAAGATCACTGACTAGCAGAGGTGAAAATGAAGGGTTTTACTCCATTTTTGTGCAAGTTGCTCCAAAACTCCTACAAACATCAAAACCACACAAAAACATAAAAATACCAAGGAATATAGCAAAGAAACATGGACGAATTGATATGAAAATGATATATAAATAGACACTTATCAAATTCCCCCACACTTAGACTTTGCTAGTCCTCGAGCAACTACAACGATATGAAACAAAACTAAACTGAAACAGAATCAAAGAAAATTAAAACACACAAATGCTTCAACTTGCAAATAGGCCTCAAAGATTGTACTTAATTATAACCCAAGGAAAACTTCAAAATAATGCACTTGATCAACAATTTTATCTCAAATATTAGTTTCGCTTCACTTCAATTCCTCAAGTGTGTGTGTGTAGAGCCATTCTCACCTAATCACTTGTAACCCGGATGAGTTTATACATAAAAATGAATCATATTTAATATTGAAGATGTGTGTATAAATGAACTCCATAGGCCTGCTTTTCAAGTCACTCTCCACTAATGTAGACATGCACAACACCAAGGATCAAGTAGGACTTTATTAAGCTTGTAACGTTTGGCTTGGGTGAAGGTATGATAAAGGATAATAATTTGGCTCAAATCACCCACAAACACATAAATCATTCAAGACTATGTAGAGCTCAACCCTATAACACAACTTCATTTCAATTCACCAGGTTACTCCCCCAAACTTATTTAGAACACTCAATCTTTTTTTTTTGTGCAGAAAACAAAAGAAAACTACACCCCCACACTTTGTTGTTTCATTCTTTTTAAGAACACTTAAGGGTATAGATCTCTTATTCTTCTTCTTTTGTTCTTTTTTTTTCTTTTTTTTCTTTTTTTCTTTTTTTTATTACACTTCCCCTCCCCCACACTTAAACAACACATTGTCCTCAATGTGTAAGTACGTGGACGATAAGTACAGATTGGTCTTTTTTTTCTTTTTTTTTTTCAAACACAATAGAAATCACTTGCATTGCTTATGACACATCCCAACCTCCTCTAACTTCCCAAAACCAGAACATAGCTCAAAATTTAATTGTGAATGATCTACATGCTCATAGGTAAGGGATAAACTGTTTGGAACAAATTCATTTGAGGTTAGGAAATCTTTTAGTGAGTTAACAAAGAAAAAGGCTTACAAAGGCTCAAAGGGGTAACTAGGGATCAATTTCAGTCAAGGTTGGCTATTAAGGCTCAAACGGTCCAAAGATGGCCTAAATCATTTCCCCAATGTTGCACAGTCTAGGATTTCGCCTCGAGTGACCATCAAACAAGTTCTAGAATTCATTGAAATCTGAAGAAACATTTAAATTACATAAACTTTCTCTAAGTGAACAAATAACTCAGTGATAATAGCTCAGTGCTCAATGTTGCACAAGGAATCAAAAGCAAAGCGAAAACCAATAAACATTTCAAGCACACAGATCCATGCATCATTTATCATTTTCCAAGAGTTATTCTTAATTCAATCATTATCTTATCATCGACCCACAAAATGCAAGAAAAGAGGTACGTGGCGTTGTTACACCTGAGTCAAGATTGTATATTTCAACAATCCTTAGGACCAGTAGCCCGCAGACTTAAGGTTTCCAGCCTATATACCTTTATTATGAACGAACAAAACGAGAAATAAGACACTTCAAACAACATGAAATAAATAAACTACAGATTTATTTGGAGAGAATGCGTTTCAAGAGTTAAGGAAACCCTATATTCTGCCATTCTCATATTTTTTCACAATTTTTTTTTTTAGTCAGAACTGGTAAAGACACAAAAATACATAACAACTCTAAATTACATAAAATTAAACCTACTCATGAAATAACAAAGTCCAACAAGTCAGTAAACAAAAACAAGTCAGTTAGAATGGGTCTAAAAAGTTTAAAAGTTAGCCTTCTTATTCAGCCACCATGGATTGAAGAGATCCAGAATACGTTTCAAGAGAACTTAAACTTTTTAAGCCACCACTCTAAAAGCAAAGATTAGAAAAATTACCTACGGTGAAAGAAACAATCTGAAAAAAACTCAAAAGAAATGACATAAAAAAATACTCAAATAAACACAATAAAGAGAAAGCAAACGAAAATGAAGCAAACCAGCAGATAGAGATTACAGATGGAGCGTTAAATCCAGTTTACGCCTCTTATTGCCTTCTCCAAACCAATCTATCCGAGATATTGTTGGATCAGGTGAATAGACGAATGCTTGTAATTTGTCAATTAACTCCCCTGCAGTTGAAGTTGTAACCAGGATTTGCCTCGCCGACTGTGAGATGAAGTTTTTTCTACTGCTTGATCAAGAAAAGACAACAAACCATCAAAAAAATTATTGACATTTAACAAACCAATGGGTTTCCGATGGATGTTTAGCTGTGCCCAAGAGGTGATTTGAAAAATCTCCTCTAATGTACCATAACCACCGGGCAAAGCTATAAATGCATCAGATTTAATGACCATATGTGCAATACGCTCATGCATACTAGAACCCTGTAACTCTTCCCCCATGGTGTTGCCTACGATATCTCGTACAGCTAATGGTTTAGGGATAATGCCGAGAACTTTGCTCCCTCCCAAGGATGCAGCTGTCGACACACACCCCATTAACCCAAGACTACCCCCTCCATAAATCAAATGAATACCCCTCGCAGCTAATGTCCTACCAAGATCAAGAGCTGCTGTTGTAAACTCTCCATCTTTACCAAATTGCGATCCACAAAATACGCATATATTTTGGAATCGCCGAATTGGTGTTTTCTCCATTTCTAAAAGTGCTCTAAACTTGTGCAAGACAATGATGTACGTTAGGTATTATGCGATTCAAGTGCAAGACAGGTTATAAAATGACATTTGAGAATATGCAAAATGGATATATACACACGTAAAACTCTCAAATTTGACACATGGGGACATAATTTCGGTGGGGGTTGCTCGATGCAGATTTATCGCCCCAAGATTTGAAAAAATGAGATATGCTTTCGGCGAGGTTTGACAAAACCTACACACTTGTCTCCCACGTGAAGCATGAAAAATGGAGATACACTTTCGGCGGGGGTTGACAAAACCCCCACACTTGTCTCCCACGTGAAGCATTAAAAATGGAGATACACTTTCTATGGAGGTTGACAAAACCTCCACACTTGTCTCCCACGTGTACTTATGCCATAGGGTAGTCATATGGTTTGTCAAAAAGAAAACTTGAAATTAAAACAAACAAAATCAACAAACAACAACAACACAAAAACAACATTGATAATCAGATCAAACGAAACAAGAAAAAAAAATTCGACAACAACAACACACATTCAAATATACAAGTAGTTGTGATTGTGGCTCACATCTTCCTCTGGTTTTACGTCCAGTAACGGCTGAAACGCCTTCTATGAGTCGGGGATTTGCTTCCCATCCAGTTTTCTTATAAACTGGCAAACAGGGTCGTTTTTAGTCAGATTCCCTAGACTATAACACTGCAATTCATCACGAAATTGTGTCCATAGATTAAGCAATTCACGCTGAACAAGTCCACAAGAATGTGACTCGAGAGTTAACAAAACATTATCCAGCGACTCATTACTCAAACCATTCTTAATAAATGAAAGTTTTATCTTCTCTATTCCTGGACGCAAAACCTAATGAACGACAAGTCTGGTTACAATTCCATCTAGCACATTTATAACATACTTGTAACCTTTTCGCTCTTCGCCTTTTGGCGTAGTAGCTTTTCCCTAGACCAGGCATGTATTTTGCTATATTAATATCAGGCTCACCGGACAATCTTACCTTGGGGATGGGGATAACAATTTTACCCAAAATTAAATGGGGAATAGGGTGAGGATGGGGATAACAATTTTACCCAAAATTAAATGGGGATGGGGATGGGGATTATGCTCCAAGCCCAGCCCGGCCCGCTCCCCGAAATTAAAATAAAATTATATATATAGTAATCTAATACTTAGACCCTTGTTACTTAGACCCTTGTTATCTCCCCTCTTATAAAACTTAATGTCCCGCCTACTTTAATAAAACCCAAGCCCAACCTAGCCCACCTTTGTTTGCCTAAAGATTTATTTTAAGAAGTTGATTGTCTAAAGATTTATTAATATTTATTTGTAGGTATGTTGCTTAAGGTTTATGGTTGTAATTTAAAATATATTTTATTTCAAAGTATAAATTTTGAAAGTTAAAATTTTAATTTTTTAACAAGTAAATGGAGATGGGGATGGGGATGGGGATGGGGATGGGGATGCATTTTGGCTTTGGGGATTCCCCATCCCCATCCCCGATTTAAAAAATTGGGGATTAATAGGGGATGGGGATTGATATTTTAATTGGGGACGGGGATGAGGATGGCATCCCCACCCCCAACCCGGCCCGATTCCACCTCTATGCTCCACCCTGCCCCATTCCCAACCCTCCTTGGACTATCAGTCTAGTCCCACTTCTGCGCCAAACATGGGGATAGGACTAAGATTAGTCTAATCCCGTGCCTATCCTCCCGAACGTGCCCTAAGTGTATTGTTTTATGTAAATCATTTTCCTTCATCATTTTAATTACTCTATTTTTTCGTCATCTAAACTTAAAGATGACGGGATTATGGTTTAGAAATTTTTATATGATCATACTAGTATCTGTGTATTGTTTGTAGAGTTCAATTTTAATTCAAAACTTATAAGATTTTCATTGGTGAAACCCAAAAATTCCGAACTATAAATTGCTATTTAGCTAAAAGATATGGAACAGAAGTAAAGAAGAAAAAGTGTTTTGGAATTAATAAAAAGATGAATGGATCTCTTATTTTTCTCTTTCTCTTTATAAGTATTTTTTATCCTTTTATCTATGTTTGAGTTTTCTTTTTAATCTAATAATGAGGGGCAAATACCATCAGTCCTTTTCATATCCACCACTTTCAATTACAGACCGGAGAAATTATAGAGTTCGGCCCTTTATTAGCTCCAGTTGAAACCCCAATGGCCTGGGCTGGTGTTTTCTCACCATTCTTTTTGAAATTTGGGCTCAGCTCAACAAGCAACGACGGTGTGGACCTTTCATTTATGGGCTTGGCTACTTCCATTTAGGTATGCTTAACATGAGGGCTGTGACTGTACTCGCTTTAGTCTGCCTTAAATAACAGGCCTGTTGGCCAGTTTCTAAAATGTATTGTTTGCCCCAGCTTTCAAGTTTTCTTGTTTTTTTTTTTTGTTATTTTATGTGATCTAATTTCTTCGCTGCTGTAAATACCTGAAAAGAACATTAAGAAAGTTATATTTATTTAAAATAATTTTTACAAATTACATTTGACTCTAAAAAAAAAAGTAATCAATTTTAAAAAAGAAGAACAATTATTTTTCTTCTTCTTCTTTCTTTTTTTTAATAACTTGCTTATCTTTTTTCTCATAAATGAAATAGAAAGCTACCAAGATTAGAAAATGATCGTATCAATTCGTTTAGTTGTATCTAAGGACTCAAATCATGTCATAATAAGTTAGAATTAATTATGTACATGTGAGTAGTAATAAAATCCAAGCTTCAGTATTTGGGCCTGGGCTTTTGTACTTAACATCAATTCTATCATTCTGTTGGGCCAAGTGAGGATTTATTTTTTTGGGCTTGGGCCTCATATTGTCCTATTGTAGTAATCGATTTTTAGTGTTAATCGTGGTTCGGACTCACGGCTGTGGTGCTCCTACTGTTCTTGACAAGTTGACATAATTATATGCACCCACAACCACAAAACCTTAATAATTAAAATAAGAATAGAATGTGTAATTTGATAGCGGCATCACAATCATTTGCATTAGGTCTTGACAATTTCCTAAATTTCATCATTGCAAGCCCTGTAGAACGCATTTTATTTCTCTAATGGACAATTTATAATTGAGAACCAATTAATATGACCAAAAGGACTAGAACTTTTCTTCTTTAACATAAAAAAAAATACACCATTTATTTTTTCACATATTTTCTAAATGAAATGCAATTGAATTAATCCTACAGGTTTAAAAAAAATTGTTATCTATTAAAATTTTAAAAATTTAAAATTAATGATAAAAAAACTAAATTTTCATAAAATATTTAATGAAATACTTATAAAGTTATTCTCCTAAAATATTTATATAAAGCACTAGAAAAAGAATTGTAAAACAAAATAAACATATCTCATACTTGAATCCAATATTTCAAAACTTTATATCAAAACTTATTACATAAAATAAGGGTCTCGTGAACTTAATTTCCATCATCCCTTTAACACTATCTTTTTTTTTCCTTTCATTTTTCGATTTTATCCTTTTGACAACAATATATATAAATATCGGGGAAATTAAAAAAAATGCCCAAATTAGGAGAATTCATTGAAAAATAAGCAGACGTTCAAAATTTAAATAACATATCTCATTCGACAACTATTGTTCAACTATTGATATTATTGTACATTATTTGTTATCAAGCATCGTTAATTTGTTGATCTATCGACAAAGTCATGAAATCTAAATTTCAAAAGTTAGTCCACATTTCAATAACTACTTTTAATTTGGGTCTATTTTCGTAATTCTTTCACAAATGTATATGCTATCGATAAATACTAATTAAATAAACATATCTTACATATTTTATGTATACATTCACTATCACTACAAGAAAAATGACCATATTTGGCGGTAAAAAAAATGACACCAATGGCACAGCCAAATATAGTCTATTTGGCGGTCTGTCAAAACGCCAAATATATTAATTATCATATTTGTCACATAAAAGCACCAAGTATAGTAAGATAAAAACTATAGAAAAATGCAATATTTGTCACTTTTTATTGTCAAATTTGGTATCTTGTAACGGTTACATTTTTAAATTTCATCATATTTGATGCTTTTTGCCCGATTAATATGGTTTTGTAACTGTTAAATTTTTTGAATTTTGTCATATTTGGCGTTTTTTGCCCAATAAATATGGTTTTATAATGATAACATTTTTTGAATCATACATATTTGGCGCTTTTGTCCGATAAATATGGTTATGTAACGATAACAATTTTTGAATCATATTTGGCGCTTTTTGCCCGATAAATATTGTTTTATAAAGTTAATTTTTTAATTTTGTCATATTTGGCGCTTTTTGCCCCATAAATATGGTTATGTAATGGTAAAATTTTTTAAATCTTATCATATTTGGCGCTTTTCGACTGATAAATGTAGGGCTTTAAATCTGTTTTAATCTTATATATCAAACAGAAATCCATCAGATTTAATTCAACTACATAAGAAAGGAACCGAAGATCATGTATGAAATATTATCAAGCATTGTGTATTACATAGCCATATACATGGATAAGCGTGTGTTGGATTATTAAGAGCACATGTGTTGGTGCATGTGGGAGAGAGAGAGACAGAGACAGAGACAGAGACAAAGAGAGAAGAAATATTAAAAGATGAAGAGGCTACATGTTTATTATTGTGGCAAAAAGGGAGAAAACCTCTCACTCTCGAGCTTCAAGCAAGTTCCTAGCATAGTCACCAAGAATTGAATCCATCATTGGGGGCACAAACTGTTTTCCAATCTGAGGCTGATCTTCAGCCTTGTCCAAAAACATCTCAATGAGCTTCAGAGTCTCTCTTTTAACAGACCTGTTCAATATACACATTATGAAAACAAAAAGCATTGGGTTTAAAACAAGACAAAAACCAAATCCAAGTCCGTCGTCTACCGTATAAGTTTAACAAATGATGTTTTAGATGCAAAAGGCCCTCCTTTTGCAATGCTACTGATATAAGCTCACTGTACATCCTGTTGCATGTATAAAAAGTGTAAATAATACAGATTAATATACAAGAAATTCAATAACACCTGCATTTAAGAATATCAATGTGCAAAACACTTACTTGTAGATATTTAGCATGTCAAAAAGATCACAGAAATTTGAGACAAGAAGAAAGTTCCAAGAGAACTGGCAACACTACTATTCGTCTGCAGTAACAACAATGACTTGACTCAATAACTAGTAGAAAAAGTAAAACAAACAAACACAAATTCAACTGAAAAGGGTTTACTTAAACAACTGTTTTGATATATTTAAAAAAAAAGTTACACCAGTAATATATTAAGCACAGTCCTGATTACATCTTGATCTTTCAGAAAATCTACACTTTGATGTGCCTGTCCAAGAATTTCACCCGATTTCTGCATTGCAGGCAACATCGTAAGCAATCATTCATCATCAAGATGGATTTCGTCTAAAACAGAGAGAAAAACTCGTAACAAAGCAGTGGTAGCATTTGTCAGTGACATTCGCTCCAACAGCCATGAAAGTTGCAAAAAGGGGAGCAAAAAACCCATATCCTGTTCCAGCTAAAAGACTTCCAACAATTCCAATAATTGGCCACTTATAAGGAAAGTCTTTGTCACACCATGAAAGTAAATTTTTGTCATTCTCAAAAACTTCAGTCACACGAATTCTCACTTTACTTTCAGAATATTATTTCTACAAAACTTTAAATCTTTGATAATACAAAATTCAATTTTTTATTCTGATTAATTCAAAATTCTGATTAATTCAAATCAAATGTAGCACGAAACTTAAACACACAACCGATAAATTCTCATAAGTTTGTTTAATCCTCTTAAGTTTTTGTTTTTTTTTGCATAACATCCCTAAGTTTTGTTGAAGGTCGGGTGACAGGGTACAGACCATGGAGGATGACTCTCTTATACTTGCTAGAATTTTACTTTTTTTTCTCCAGAATATGAAAATGTCTATTAATATAAAAATTTAAATTATGTGTTGATTGGACCAGGTGTCCCTAAACAGAACAAAAGAATAAGGACCACCAAAAATGTACAAAATGAGCCCAAAAAATCCAAACTTTGCTAAAAAGCAACCCCTCCTTCCCGCGTACATCCATAGCCATAGAGATATCCTATAAAAGTCAAGTCTAGACTGTACAATTAAGCTTCCAAAACCCCTTTCGTTTTCTCTAACAATATGTTTTCTCTAAATCTAGAAGAGGCTAATACATATCCTCATTTGTATTGTCAATTTTGGCTTGTAATGTATGTATGTTCAGGCATTGCAGTGTATATTTAATTGATCAAAGAGTGAGAAACAATGCAGATGAAACACACAACCGATAAATTCTCATAAGTTGGAGAAGAAATGGTTACTTTAAAAGAAGCACAGAAAAATAAAAATATGAAAGTCTAAATATGTTTATCAGTAGTTCAATTCTCATACATTTTCTAATCTCAGTTTTAATGGGAAAGAAACAAAGAGAAAATTATCAACTAAGAAAATGATATATTTTCTAAGAAGAGCAAATAGACGTACCACTCAATGTTTTCCAGTGAGCACAGCCGCGGAGGAGAGAATCGAAGCAACTGCACCGAAGCGAGTAGCATGTGAGCAGTGATGGAGGCAAGGTCTAAAGCAACAGCGTCAAAAGCGAGCAACCCACAAGCAGCGACAGAGGCGAGCGGGATGCAAACACATATTATGTCAATTTGCTATCTATAATTTCGATTAATGAAAAGACTTAAACTTGAAACAAATTAAAATTACCATAAACGATATCAGCTACTAGCAAAATGACATATGACATAACACCAATAATCACAAATAAAGACTATAAAAAAAATAATAATCAGAAACTAAAGAATGACTAAACAATAATGATCTAAATATTTTTTATTTTTAAAACAACATAGAACCGGGTTTGCAAAGCGACTTTTCTTTCTGAAGTGGCCCAACAACTAACTTTCTTTCTCTCTCTATCATAAAAAGCAAACTTTACACTTTCCTAAATATGCAGTATGAACCATACAAGTGGCATATGATTTTGCAATACACAATAACATATTTAGAAAGATTATCATGACCTTCTCAGGTAATAGCCATAGATGTAGACCCCTTATGACCAAATAAAATTATATAACCAAAAATGCATGTGTATTACACCATGGCCAAGCACCAACTATCCAAAACCCATTTACTTAGCTTGGTATGCTTCAAGTATTGACTGTGATCATTTAACTTTTGCACAATATTAACTCCATAAACGAGTTTGCATTTGCTATCAATGGGAATGCAAAGACCATGTTTATGTAGAAGTGGAATTTAATCAAGTTTAACAATTCTAATCATCCAATGATCTGTAAAATTATAACATGTAAATATAAACTAAGGAAACATACAAGAAAGTTTCCAGATTGACTTGCCCAAACAACAATTAATATTGATTCTACTAATGAAGCAAACACCCAAACCCAAAATTTTCAGTCCAAACTTAACCAAGAAAAGAGAACCGAAAACAAGAACCTAACTCACTGAAGACACTCATTCAATCCAAACCCCCAACCCCTATTCTTAGCATTCAAAGACAGAGAAAATGATAGTAGAAAACCCAGCCCCTATTCTAAGCACCAATCCTAGCCCTTAGAACCTTTATTCCACTCCACAAAAGATAGTCACAAAGCACCAACTCACCACCAAAAGAACTATTCATACCAAAACTGCCATCGAAAACAAGCCCCAAATAAGAAAAGGAAAAAACTAGTGAACTTGAGAAATCAAAGAGAAGAGCGATAAAGAATTTTCTACCTGGCAATCATAAATTATAGGAAAAGAAAAGTACTTAAATTTAGTTTTAAAATTAAAGTTCATAGGTGCATCTAGAAAAACCCTTTTAAGTGATATTGTCAAAAAGTACTTTTACTCAAAAAAGCATTTCCTATAAACCCACCCAACGAAATCACACAAAACCTTTTTAACTACTTCTGAAAAAACCATTTTCAAATTTCCAAAAGCACTCTCAAATCCAAACACAACAACACACATCTGGGTTTCAATTCTCCTACAATTTCCATGCAATTGCTCCTTTCAATCAAAATGATGATTGTATAATCACTAAAGGCACAAACTTAAGCTCCAAATCAAACAACAAAAATAGTTATATCGTTCTTAATCTAAATAGTACCAAAAGATTGTAGTTGTAATTACATATTTCAAGAGAGATCATAAAGGAAATCTAAATACATACAAGCATATGAGAGGAAAACCAACCATTAAAGCAGTAAGGATAGAGATAAAAAGTTGCCAAGAAACGAGAGATAATGTAGATGATATCCACTTTAACTTCCAATGTTGAGCAACATAAAAAGTGACATAAAAAGGTTGTAATTAAAAAATTAAGACGTTAACTTAGCATGCAAAGCCACCAAATATTGGCTTACACTAAACCTACTGAAACATCGTTAAAAAATTAAGAAAAAAATAAGAACCAGAATATTGCACAAGATAAAACCACAAAAATTCAAAAATCAATAAAAGCAAACAATAACACCACAAAAATCGAAGGACATAGAAGTTTTCAGGTTTAAGCTGTCACAAAATGAGCATTTAACAATAAGAGCAAAAAATAGACCCGCAAATATAATACTTAGCATTTTCAAATTAGGGATTTGGGAGATTAGGGTTTCAATTATAACATTTATGATGTAGAAAATGGTAAAACAAAACTAGAAACACTAAAAAAACCGAATTGGAAAACAAATTTGAAAGGAAACTTACTGTGGATCGAGAGCTAATTCTGAACTCAACGCAAAGACAATGATGAATCGTTGTTGAGTCCTTGATGGGTTAACTCCAGTTTGAGTGTTTTCAACAATTTGAGGCGATGCAAAATATGTCGACAAAAATGAGGTGCTTCGAGCACCCCCAATTAGAAAGAAGGGTCCAAAAAGGTTTTGGGCCTGTAGCTTTCCCCACCCCCCATTTTTCGGATGGTGCTTCTGTGGAGGGTGTGCCACCAGAAATCGGGCTTAAAGCTCTCGCCTTACCAACAAGCCGACAGCTGATGGCTGTTGGTCACGACTACTACCCCCAAGTGAGCGTATTATGGGGGATCGTCAAGCACATCCGACAAGGATCAAAGGGGATCTCGTTGTTGCATAGTTCAAGTCGGAGCAACGTGCCATCGGACGTTCAAGAGGCAGTCTCACGATCGGGCATGATTGGAAGAGTAGTGCTACTAGATTAGTATGCATACTCCTCTATTGTTTGCTGTTCATCATGGAGATTTCACAGAAGGGCCAGAGGGGATCTCGAGTGGGTCAGCCGCTGATTATCTAAGCCCAGACGGGACTCTTGATGAAATCTCAAAGCGGTAGGTCAGTGAGCAAGTGACGGCTAGGGCAGTGTGGAGGAGAAAAAGAAAAGATAGAGGGAAAACGATTAAAGTGGAGCCAAAATGAATATATCAGGGTAAAAGAGACAAAAATTACATATTTGTCCCTATTCTAAAAATTGTGACAAATATGAGATTCGAAAAAGACAAAAAATCAGAAATATGATCTAAATTTGTGTTTGACCTTAACACTAATGTTATATTTCTCATATTTAAAAAAAAAACCAAATTTAAAAAAGGTAGAGTGACAAATATGAAAAATATTCTTGTAGTGTATTTTTATGATAAAATTTAGTCATATATTAAGAACTAAAAATAAATAAATGAAATTCAAATAACGAAAAGTAATAAAAATAATTTTTTAAAGTGAAAAAAAGGGGAAGTTGAAGTTGACACAATGGGGCGGCAAGATGATGCCAGTTCGGAGGGAGGGGCAGCTGCATGTACATGCAAATCTCCTTATACGTGGAAGCAAGTTAGTGGCTGCAAAATCCAAACAAACGTTGGGCGGTACTAGTACAGTAGGTAGCCGCATGTTGTGTGGTTGTCATGATTGTAACGTTCCTGCATTATAGATATATTACTCGCCCAACAACGATCTTCAGTTTGGATATATATCCATTGCACATGCACGCATTGTTGGTCAGTTTGGATATATATATACATATTGCACATGCACATGCGTGCATGTGCATAAATACAGCTCTAAAGTTAAATTAAACCCCATATTTTTATATGTATATTCAAAAAACTTAAATTATATAACAGTTTAGTTTTCTTCCTCTCTCTCTCCCTCTCTCTCTCTCTCTACTTTTTTTTTTATTTCATGAAATCTTCTCACTACAAGAAAGCGGGGTATTTACCTCGCCCTTCTGCGGCGGTTTTTAAAAATCGCCTCAAAAGGTATTTGCGGGACCTGCTTTACGGCGGTTTTTAAAACCGCCTTATATAAGGAATTAAAATTCCCAAATTCCTAACCCTATTTGCGAATTTGCGAATTTGAAATTGCTTCCCTCTCCGGCTCCCCCACCGTCTCTCTGTACCGTAAAATCGACTCCTCCACCGTGTCTCTCTACCGCAAACCCGACCGTAGCCACAATCGCTATCTCCCCCACCGTCTCTCTCTACCGTAAAATCGACTCCCCCACCGTCTATCTCTACCGTAAAACCGACCGTAGCCACAATCGCTATTGACCCCACCGTCTCTCTGTACCGTAAAATCGACTCCCCCACCGTCTCTCTCTACCACAAACCGATCGTAGCCACAATCGCTATCGACTGTTGCTGCCCTATGCTGTTTATGTCTGCCTAACGGAGCGTTGATAGGTAAGCCTCGTTGATTGCATTAGTGTTTTGTATGTACGGTCTGACTGCATTAGTGTTTTGCATTGGTGTTTTGTATGTAACGGTCTGACTGCATGTCTTTGGGAATTTTTGCGTCAGTGGGTCATGAATCGTGTCAATGAGCAAGTTTAATAATTTTCTCCTAATCTAATCTAATAACAACCTCTGTATTAATAATTTTCACCTTAATAATGCAATGTTTTACTCCAGATATCCTATCATCCTGCCATCACTTCTTCATTTATGCAATCGCTATTAATGTTTCCAGTAGGTCGTTATCCTCTGTTTGGTTACCGAGAAAAGGGAAGGGAAAAAAAACCAAAACGTTGAAGAAATATAAATTACCTTGCTGCAATCTGCTTTCGCTTGTTATGTCATGGGTTGTGTCAATAATGTGAAGAAATATAAATTCCTTTACAGAATTCCAAGTATGCATGTATATAGGTTGTAAAGTTGGGTTCTTTGATGCTAAGGAACTTGTGCAATGTAGAACAACAAACATAAGTTTCATATTTTTCTTCTTTTTCCCACTTCTCTGTCATTTTTTTTTTTGGGTTGAGGAACGAGAGGCCATGGCTGTATAAGAGATGTTTTCTTTGTGACTTGCTCATAAGTAAATACTTCATAGCTTTAGGTGTTTTAATTGATGTGGGAATAAGCTTTTTCGGTTTGTTCTGAAATGTGAATCAACATCTTTAATCTTAATCTTATAGCTTATGCCATGTTTGATTGCTTAAAATTTTTGAATCTCGACATGGAAGTTTAACAACACTTCCATGCATATTTAGGGACTAAAATTAGTAAAATACTTTATGGCAGAGTTTGAGGGCATTGATGAAAACTTGGAGTATTCAAATTGATTAATGCTCATTGATGCCATCTTTTAATGGTGTGGGTATTTAAATTGATCTTCAGTGTTATAGTGAGCACTAGATCAAACATACTCTAAACCATGTCTGAAAAAAAATAATAGAAGAAGCACTAAGCTTCTTTCATATTCTTGGTTAAGTTTGTATATTTTTGAGTTTTCTTTGTCATTGCTTTTGGGATAATCTAACATACACGGATATAGAATGATAAAAGGGCTTTTTGGTTTTAAATTATATAGATTTTTGATACCACACGGATGATCCGATTTTTATTATTTTATGGCCCTCTAGTTCACTCTTTTATTTGGTTTTCGGTTAAAGAACAATAGAAGCAACTTTGAAGACGTGGTGAAGCTGAGCTTCTGTAGTTGGTATCTGTTGCTTTTAATCTGTGTAGACCCAGTTTTGTTTTGGTTTTTGGTATTTTATGATTCTAGATGACATTTCTCCTGTAAGCCTCAGATATGGCTAGTCTAAATACTTATCTGACGAAGTTATACTTTTCTCGTCTCCTTCATGAAATTTTTGTTTAGTGGTTGGCAATGTGTATGAAAAAAATGTTTTAAGAGCTATATGATAGAATTTTCATTTTTTCACTTGGTCTGTGGGCTTGTATGGTAAATGAATTCCAAGGTTCCTCGTTTTTCTTCATTTTCTTGAACTGTGAAGGGGTTTTGCGCTAATGTACTGATGTAATCCTTCTCTTTCTTTTTCTGTGGCATAGTGGTTTTGACTACGGATTTTGGTTATGTAAGTTTGTATAGTTTTTTAGCCTGCCAAAGCAATCAGCTCAGTAGGATCTGCTGCAACTTCTCTGATTCCAGGAGGCATCTCATCGTGTGTTTCATATGGCTCTTCAAAAACCTGTGTCCTGTGGCTGATTTCTCATGTTTTCATTTTTTATGTCACTATAACAAAATAACTATTGTTCTTGGAGTGGCTGTGCCTCAGGCTCGCAAAGCATCATTGGCACGATTTTTGGAGAAGCGCAAGGAAAGGTATTTACGAGTTCTCTCAGTTTGTGTATGGTTTTTTTACTTTATTTAGAGATATCCTGACAGTTTTGAGTTGTCCGAGTACTTCTCATAAAGCTTTCGACAACGATCCACATTACCAAGTTGCAATTCTATCTCAATGTACTTCTTAAATATCTGTTTCTAGCAAGCAGATCAGTGTGAAATAGTAACTTCATATCATTCATTTTCATTAAAACTTGGCATCAACCAAAAAATTACCTTATCCTTAGGAGCCTTTCCAATCGTATTGCCTAAAATTTGTCAAGAACCATTGATATTTAACTGCCTTATTTCGAATTTGGCAGCTAAGAGCCATATCTTCGCAAATGAAAATTTCTTGTGAGGAATCAGATTAAGACACTCGCTGAAAAAAGTCAAAGTGAATATTAAAATCCTTCCTTTACTCATTGATGAACATGAAAAAGAAATGGTAATCCTGACATTTAATAAGTAATGGAAAATAATATCAACTCATATATCAGAAATTTATTTTAAACTATGAACTGACGGGCAATTTTTGAGCTGTATATTTTATAACAACAGTGAATATTTTGAGGTGAGGATTCATATTTCTAATGAGAGGAAATTTAAATAAATAAATAAAAAATTTGCATGAACGTTTAAGGAGTGATTTTTAGAAATGGCTCGTAAAACTTAGTTGGAACCTATTATAAGTTATGTTCGGAATTTTTGCAACTAGAAATTTATCTAATTTATAAGAGCCCACCTTCTCCAAGAGTTTACTTTATTATATATGAGGTATGAAGAGAAGAGATCCAACTTCTTCGGCCTTGCTTCCAACTTTTCAGATGCATATATGTATATGTGGCACTTGTACTGTATCCAAGGTACTGTGTATTAATTCTGTTACCCTAAGATTGTGCAGATACTTTACAGGTGTGAAATCAAATAGTTCTTATGAATATAGCTACCATGATACACAACATATGTAAATGTATATTTTTTTTGTGTGAGCCTGTTGGGAAAGTTGAATCTGTAGAGCACTTAATTTTCTGTAATTAAGATATAAGTAGTTTAATTTATGTGGTGCTAAGGTACTAAATTTTTGACTTTATTTATCAAGTTTAAATATATAAAAATTGAGGTACTTAATTTTCTGTAATTAAGATATAAGTAGTTTAATTTTTGACTTTATTTACAAGTGTAATTAAGAGAGAAAGTACTTCGAAAGAGCTATACAAAATTCATGCGATAGAAACAGTGATATAACTTCTAATGCGATGGAAACAATCATAGAACTCAAAATAATACCATTGACTTGTGTTTAGTTTATAAGTTGTAATATTGTTTTTCGAAAAATCTGTATTTTCATTCTTTGTTACAGTGTTCGTTCTATCACATGCCTGTTTGGTTAAAACTTCATTTATGCAAGTAGAACTAGATGAAAGGGGCTATTTTCGTGAAGAAGATGTTCAATGGGTTAGACAAGGAGTTGAGGGAACAACAGTGATCATCAATCGAGAAGACAATGATGATGATATGGATGATGTTGATTGACAGTACTTCATTCGACATGTTTTTTTGGATTTCATGTTTTTTCATATGGCTTTTGTTTTAGGGGCATTCTACTTTTGTCCTATTATGTGACTTCCCCTCCACTATGTGTAACCATTACTTTTTATGAATGAAATATATAATTTGTTCAATTAAACTTGTATGGATTCTAATATTTTATTATATGCATATATTACTTATCGTGGAACTTAAACAAATATATTAGCATTCTTTGACTGTGAATGTTTTTAGAATAGATAACTATGCCGCCAAAGAGACCAAGGGACACCTCCATGGAGAGTATAATAGAAAGAGAAGTAGAAGCTCGATGACAGGCGGCAACATCTTCTCAAACTCAAACAAATAATGAAGGTATATACATGTTTATTTAAATATCCTAAAATTTAAGATTGTTTAAATATTTGTTGTTCTTTTTTTTTTTAAATTTAAGATTGTTTAAACATTTTTTGTTCTTTTTTTATAGATACGGGTGGTACATCAGGTGTTGTGAGAGGACGTGGAGCAGCTCGTACTGTTCGCGAGTGGGGTACAGGCCAAAGGTTGCATATTCAGTTTAACTCTCAATGGCAACCAATAAACGCAAACAAAGACAAATTAACCACCCAACTTGGAATCATAGCCAAAAATGGGAACATGGCTCCATTGACTTGTCCTCGGTGGCAAAATATGCCATCACATCTTTTGGATGCCATCTGGAAAGAAGTGAAGGTTATTTATCTGAAACAAATCCATAAGATAACATGTAGATTGAGTTTGTACCTGGATTAATCTTTTGAATTATTTATTCATCCATTACCGATAATTTAATTATCTGAAACAAATCCATAAGGTTATTTACTGTTTAAATGATAAGGAATGGAGAGTAAACTGATCGCATTAGTGTCTTCGTCAAGACAAGAACAAAAAGTAATGGCGAAGTAGGTGATGATGAAAGTGCAGAAATAATTGTAAGTTCTTTAATCTTTTGAATTATTTATTCATCCACTACCGATAATTTAATTTTTGCATAATACAATATCTTTATTAAGTTGTTATTTCTTTCCACTATGTTGTAGAGCCAATTTAATGAAGGTTTGTCTCAATTTTCACAAGACCAACAAACCCAACAAGTGAGAGAACAAGTCTTTGGGAATGTGATGGGACCTGATCACCGCGGTTATGCCCGGACATATGGTTTTGGTCCATCTCCGATTGACGTTTCTGGCAGTAGTTCATTGGATGTTCACTTGAGGGAAGAGTTGGGTAATTTGTAGCAGGAACACCACAACTTGAAGGAAGCACATAGAAACTTGAATGAAGCACACAACAACTTGAAGCAAGATCACAACAACATGAAAATGATGTATGATGAAGTTGTTTCCTTCCTGCAGGAGAGGTTTCCAGAGTTTGCTGAGCGGCGTGCTACAAGACTGGTATTTGCTTATTTTTAAAGTTAAAAATGTGATTTCAATTGACTCATATTTTTCACTTATGTTTCATGTTTTTTTTTTTTACAAATAGGTCCTAGATGCTTCAAGTGGACATCATAGTCGTTTCCAATATGATAGTCATGGAACAAACAACCTCACAGATCGTGATTCAAATCACGACAATGAATAGGTATGTAAATGAAATTATACAATTTGTTTTAAATTTCATAATGTTACTTAATGATTATAATCTTGATTACAAAAATATTCTTGCAGGTTGTTTGTCAAGTTTTACGGCTTAGTTATCAAATGATTGAGTTTTGTGGATGCTGCCTCATTATGTAACTGACCAGATGTTTAAATATTTGATTAAATGATGTTGAATAGTTTGAATGATGAATGTTTGATGTTTGGTTTGTTTACGGTTAAACTATTTATATGATATATTTTGATAGTTGATTTTATTCTATTATATTTATTGAATGATTGGAGAAACATATCAAAATATTTTTGTTGGACAGGTTATTTAAACATTAAACAGTAAATTATATTTCGCAGGAACTGAATTTACTCCAAAAAAGCCATTTATGGCGGTTTCATGGTCGTCGCAAATGCTATTTTTGAAATAAATTAATTATTTATACAGCGGTTTAAAACCGCCTCATATACGGCTTTATACGGCGGTTTCAAAACCGACTAAAACAACTTTATATGGCGGGAAATAAACCGCCGTATAAAGCCGTATATGAGGCGGTTTTAAACCCGCCGTATAAATGAACTTTTACGGCGGTTTTAAAACCGCCGTATATTTACGGCGTTCATTAAACCGCCGTAAAAGGGTGTGTTATATGCCAATCCCATTTCGTCGTAGGTTTTTACATCGAACACGTGAACCGCCGTTTAAAACTATATGCGGCGGGTTGAAATCGCCGTAAAAGCTTTTACTGCCGCTGTTTTTACGGTGGTTGTAAACCGCCGTAAATGATATTTTGCAGCGGTTTCGGCCCGCCGCAAAAGCCTTTCAATGTTGTAGTGTCTTACTGTTGATTCAGCGGAGGTCTTCATCCTGCAAATTTTAAAAATACAGATAAATAAATTTTATGCTAAGTTATTTAAAATTTTTAATGCCCACGCCTAATCTTTTATCTTCTCATCACTTGGCAGTTGAGTTGAGCCTACCAAGTCTTATCGCCTCTGATTATTAAGATATATATATATATATATATATATATATATATATATATATGTGTGTGTGTGTGTGTGTGTGTGTGTGTATGTGTACGCGCGCGCGTGCGTATGTATGTAATTGGCATAATAATTAATATATAAATTTGTTTGAGTCGTTATATACAAAGTAGCCAATTAGTGTCAATTGCATTGGAAAAGACAAATAAAAAACCCATAATGTAGTAACTTTTAGATATGGATGGAGGTAACTCTAAGACATAATAGTTAGTAAAAGTTAATAAAATAGGGGAAAAATAATATTTATTGGGTTTAGCTACAATGAATCTTATGTATCAAAACATCCTTTTTCTGGAGTAAAATAATACTATAATTAATACGAGGTTATAATTGAAATTAAAGTACATAATGATAAAACAAGAGGCAACCGGTGGTTTCACCAGTTTTGTAAAAATATATTATTCTTTTTATTTTTCTTTGGTAAATTAAAATTAACACGTAAAATCAGAAGGGCAAAGCAAATTAAGATGTAAAAGTGGAAGGATGAAGCAAAAGGGGAGTGGAATGAAGAAATCATTTGAATCTTAGGGTTCAACTTTCTCTCAGCGGTGTCTCTTTCTTCACTTCAATCTCTCCATCAAGAACATTATAACACTCATATTCATCTTCAAGGTAAACATATCCAGATTTCATCCTCAGAATTGTAAGTCATGGCTACAACGATCTACCCTTTAATCTTTTCGAGATTGTCTATATTGGGCTTTTGTTTTTTGCTTGAGGTTTTGCTTCTTTTTTTGTTTTCTTTCTTTCTTCGTGTGCGAATTGGAGTTGGATATTGTTTTTGCATGTAGAAATCTAATTGTATTCATTTGTTTGTCAGGGTTGAAGCAAAATCATGGAAAAAAAAGATTCATCTTTCCCTTCCTCTGTCTTGTTGTTCCCTTCACTCTCTCCGTCAAGAAAACAAGCCACTCAAATTCATCTTCAAGTTTTATGTATTCAGATTTCGTTAACAGAATTGTAAGTATTAGGGTTTTGATTCGTTTTGACTCTCTTAAACATCCTAACCATTAATTTTTTTGAGATTATCGGTGTTAGGTTTCCGATTTTTGCTTGAGATTTTCCTTCTTCTTTTTTTTTTTTTTCTTAAAATTGGGGTTAGGTATTATACTTGCATAAAGAAATCTGTAAGGTTTCATTTGTTTGTTAAGCTGAGGTAGAGTTGTAGATGTTTAATGGAGTCCAAAGGGTCACTGGAAAGGATGGTGGAGTAGCAGTAGTTAAGTTTTTTTTTTTTTTTCTAGGTTTGGAATTTGTGTTGGTAATTGATTAATATATATCTGGGAGAGTTTTTTTTTTTTTTTCCTGATGCTGCTTTTCTTTCTGATATTTCTAATGTGGATTTAAGATTAACGAAATTTGAAGTAAAAATTAAAAAAAAAAAATCATTTAAATTGGGGCTTCTTTGTATTATTAATGGGGTAAATAGCAGCACTACTCTATATTAACATATTATATATATATATATATATATATATATATATATATATATATATATATATATATATATGAAACAAGTGGATCCATAGTTTAGTTATTATGGTTTGTATTAATGTTAAAAGTAGAGTGGTTTCATTTGTATCCGACTTATAAATGAAAGAGTCCCTATTTTCACTTAAAATGAGGATAAAATACTAAAACAAAAATTGTTAAAAACAATCGTTTGTATTAGTTCATTCTCTGCACTGTAGTTTTCTCTTTCCCAAAAAAATTCATATTATTAAATCTTAATTGCTTTGCATACCAAATCTCAACCCTTAATCTTTAGTTTCTGTTTCAATACTAAGTGTTATTATTCTTGTTCTTTTAGAGTCCCCGCCAAAAGTTGTTTAAGCCTCGTAAGCCGCATAACTTTCTCTTGCTTGAAATATTAATTTACATTTCTCCAGATATTACCATCCACCATTCCTAAAGCACATATGAGAATCTTTCTTCACTGATTAGGACTATTTAAAAATGAAAATGTGTTGTATTTTGTAAACTTTATGGAATAATCTCTTCATTATTATTGTGTTTAGAAAGATCCTTACGTAAATTGAAGGTTAACCAGGTGGAGGACTTGGAGCGTGCCGCATCGGTTCATGCTTATAGAAAAAAAATATTGATTAATCAATAATAAATTAGGTCCCGTTTACTTTTTACATTTCATGTAAGTCGTTAATAATTTTATTTTGTAATCATATTATTTTTTGAAGTTATAGTTCTTTAATGTACATATACTAAAATATATTTGTTTACATGATTTTCTTTTTATAGCTTTGTAATTTGATTGTATATTGTTTTTTGTTGTTGCCAGTTGCCAAAAACTATAAATGTTTTGGCAATTTGGCGTCTAATTTGCTGAATAATTCTTTATTTGAAAGTTAGTTTACAAAGTAATTGATTCCTTAATTATGTGTGTATGTTTGTGTCTGTATGAGTGTGTCTGTGTGTGTATATTACATATCTATCGACATTTTGAATTTTAATTAGAAAAGGTATAACAACAGGGTTCTAAGAAGTTTTAAGATTTTTATCTTCCAATTAGGCTAAATTCATTTTTGATTCCTGTCCCCCTTTTTTTTTGCTTGACCAGAATTTCAAAATATATTGTCACTAATGCTGAATTGACGTTACTAGCTTAAAGTATTACTTATTCATTGAATTTAGTTTTTGCTTTGCACTTTCCAATAGGGTTGCTAACATGTTATAATTGATTATATATTTTTTATGTTAAAAATTAAAACCTTTCTTTTAATCTTTTGTATTTATTTATCTTTTTTTAATATATATAACAATTTTCATGTATAAAGGGTTTCAATGGCTGTTGGTAAGAGGAAGCAACATAAAAGTTTTTAAGAAAATATGATAATGAAGTAACAATTTTATTTTTAGTGAATGTTCATATTACAATTTTTTGATTCAAATGTTTATGTACTTTTTTTTAAGTCCATTATATAGAGCATCATAAAGATAACAAGATTCTTTGATTTTGTTAGTTTTTGAGTTATGAAAATTTTGTTCTTCCAGTCACGATTGTTTTAAGTCTTGTAATTAAGAGGGCTTTCTTATTCAGTAAAGTAAGTATTTTTATTGTTTTAATTCTTCAAATTAATACTAATAGTAAAGACTGTTTCACATATTGAGCAGTACAGGAACCTGCATATATATAAAAATGTGTATTCAATTCTACAAGATACAATTTAATTAGAGATAATACAAGAGTAATTGGGTTTTGAAATTGGAATTCAAGTGATAATTTAGATTAACGCATAGTCTAACTTGAAGGGCCAAAAACTTTAGTAGGTGATGCTCGACCTAGGCAGGACAAAAAAAAAAAATTTGATTTCGGGTTTTACATGTAGGACATGATTTGGTTATGTAAACAAAACAATCAAGACATCATTGACTTGGTTTTTCAGGACTTGATATAGTAAAATACACAGAAGTAATTATAACCTACTAGATGTGGTTTTTTTTTTTCAATTACAAATAAAATTAATTTATATGTGTGGTGCTAATCCACGGAATTCAGATATTATGGTCCTCTACAACTTTTCCAACACACAATAGCTTTGGTTCAGTACGGTTAGTCAACAAAATGTCGATATTATGTTTATCAATTTTTCATATATTAGTTTGGCATTTTTTTAAACAATTAGTACTCAAAAAAAAAGTAAAGCACACATGTCATTCAAATGACTCAACCAAGGATAAAATTCTATGGCAAAGTGCAAGCAATAAAAGGTAAACATATGAAAGATCATAATTTACAATTACAACCAAAAAATAAAAATTATATATAAATAAAATTAAAAATAACTAATAGCGGTCTAATAATTAGAGATAGAGTCTACTGAATGATTAAAAATTATAGTATTGTTAATTGTGAGAGTTGCTTTAATTTACAATCAAACATGGACTTATAAGGAATAATGAACTTGTAAAGCATAACATTAACTTGTAAAATAGAACGCAAAAATTACAACAAGGTTAACTAAAGTTGTAATTAGAAACGTCTTAGTTACAACCTGACACCTAAAAGTAGCAAAATCAGACTTTTAACTTATAATCAAATGTGGGCTTGTAACAAGAAATGATAAACTTGTAAAGCATAACATTAACTTGTAAATACAAAATGAAAATTGCAACAAGGTTAACCAAAGTTATAATTAAGAACGTCTTAGCTGTAGCCTGACACCTAAAAGTAGCAAAATTAAATTTTTAACTTCCAAACAAACGTGAACGTCTAACAAGGAACGATGAACTTGTAAAATATAACATTGACTTGTAAAATACAACGTGAAAATAACAACAAGGTAGCCAAAATTATAATTAGGAACGTCTTAGTCGCAACTTGACACTTAAATGTAGCAAAATCAAACTTTTAACTTGCAATGAAACGTGGACTTGTAATAAGGAAGGATGAACTTGTAAAACATAATCTTGGCTTGTAAGATAAGTGAAAATTGCAAAAAGGTTAACCAAAGTTATAATTAGGAATGTCTCAGTTACAACCTGACACCTAAAACTAGCAAAATCAAACCTTGAACTTGCAATCAAACTTGGACTGTTAATCAGGAGTGATTAACTTGTAAAATATAACGTTAACTTGTGAAAAAGAACATGAAAATTGTGACAAGGTTAACCAAAATTGTAATTAGGAACATCTTAGTTGCAGTCTAACAACTAAAATTAGGAAAATCAAATCTTTAACTTGCAACCAAACGTCGAATTGTAACAAGGAATCATAAACTTGTAAAACATAATGTTAACTTGTAAAATAGAATGTGACAATTTGAACAAGATTAACCAAAGTTGTAATTAAGAATATCTTAGTTGTGATGCGATCTAACACCTAAAAAGTAGCAAAACCAATGTCCAATTGTAACAAGGAATCATAAACTTGTAAAACATAATGTTAACTTGTAAATAGAATGTGACAATTGCAACAAGATTAACCAAAGTTGTGATTAGGAATATCTTACTTGCGATGCTATTTGACACCTAAAAGTAGCGAAATCAAGCCTTTAACTTGCAATCATATAGACTTGTAACAAAAACAGTGAACTTGTAAATATAACCTTGACTTGTAAAATCAACATGAAAATTACAACAAAGTTAACCAAAGTTGTAATTAGGAACGTCTCATTGGCAACTTGACACCTAAAAGTAGCAAAATCAAACCTTCAACTTGTAATCATATGTAGACTTGTAAAAAGGAACGATGAACTTGTAAAATATAATGTTAACTTATAAAATACAACGTGAAAATTGTAACAAGGTTAACCAAAGTTGTAATGAGGAACATCTTAGTTGCAGTCTAATAACTAAAAATAGCAAAATCAAACCTTTAACTTGTAGTCAAACATCGAATTGTAATAAGGAATGATGAATTTGTAAAACATAACGTTAACTTGCAAAATACAACGTGACAATTGCAACAAAGTTAACCAAAGTTGTAATTAGGAACGTCTTAGTTGCAACCTAACACCTAAAGTAGCAAAATCAAACATTTAACTTGCAATCATATGTAGACTTGTAAAAAGGAACGATGAACTTGTAAAACATTATGTTAACTTGCAAAATAGAGCATTACACTTGCAACAAGGTTAACCAAAATTGTCATAAGAAACATCAAAGTTGCAACATGACACCTAAAATTAGAAAAATATAACCATAGGTAGACTTGTAACATAGAATGATGAACTTGTAAAACCTAACATTAACTTGTGAAATAAAACATAACATTCGTAACAAGATTAACTAACATTGTAACAAGGAACATCAAAATTCTAACATGACACTTAAAACTAGTAATTAAATCAAACCTTTAACTCACAGCTATACCTAGACTTGTAACATGAAACGATGAACTTGTGAAACCTAACATTAACTTGTAAAATAGAACATAACACTAGCAATAAGGTTAACCAAGATTGTAACAAAGAACATCAAAATTGTAACATGACACCTAAAACTAGTAAAATCAAACCTTTAACATGAAATTATACGTGGACTTGTAGCAAAGAGCGATGAACATATAAAACTTAACATTAGCTTGTGAAATGTAACATGAAACTCACAACAAATCAAAACAAAGTTGAGCGCAAAGCACAAACTTGTAACATAATAACATTAAAGTTGCTAAATCAATTGATTCTCTTTATTTCTTTTAACTTGTAGAATTAGAACTAAATCATCAAATAAAAATAACTTCTAAAATATTTATACTTTATTAAAAAATATAGTTAATTAAAATAATTTTTTTTAAGAAGTTGTCTTCACTTTTTAATAATTTAATTTACATGCTATGCAAGTTTATATATTTAATATAAATTAATATAACCAACTTTTATTAAAGTAATTACAAAGTAAAAAGATATATATAATAATTTTAAAAAATATATATAATTGTATAACCTGCTGTCATAGATTAATATTTTATTTATTTATTTGCTAAATGATCTTTCAATAAAATATATATTTTTTTTCCAAAAAATAGGATGTATAGATACATGGGATGTATTGTAGCTAAACCCATATTTAATATATCATTTAATTAAACATCTTAAAAGATATTATCTGATTTCTTTTCAAATCAAACCCCGAAGGGAGTAGAATCTTAGATCTTTGGTATAAATACAAAATATATTTACCAATTGACCTAGTAAGCATTGATAATCACATTTAAGAATATATAAAGCCAAAGGTTAATTAGCAGCCAAAAATTTTATTTTTTCACCCATGTTATTAACACAACCATCCCTAAATTTTTTATTGTCTTGCTTTACACACCCTTTATTATTTCTAAGATTGTCTCTATTAATTGTATAAATGTCATTTATTTATTTTTTCAACTTAAATTCTTTCTATACCATCTTTTTCTTCAAGTACTTCTTTATATCTTATCAAACCCTAATTTTACGAAAACAAATAAATTGATCAATTTTAAGCAAAAAATATTTTATATAGAAAGCTTTATAATTTAATTATGATCATATGATAGAAAAATGACATTTGGTTATCGAGACATATGCAAACACTTTATTTGAATCCTGATCTAAAAGGCTTCTAAGGATGATTATGCTCATAAAACTCTGTTTACTTCCTCACTTATTTTACTACTAACAAGGTTTGTAATGCTTAGCAATTTTCCCAGCAACCTATCTGACAAGACACAAAGACGTTACTTTGCCATTTTAGGTATTCCATTCTTAACACAAATATATCCATTTAAAGTTGATAGTCAAGGAATTCATGCAAAAATCATGGGAACAAAAATAAGTTTTAAATTTTTATCATCAATAGATACTAGGAAAATTCATCAATTACAACAAAATACAATAACTAAACAAATAAATTTCATAATTAATAAACAAAATCATATAAATTATCTCCAAAAAGAAATTAAATATAAGAGAATCGAAGAGCAACTAGAAAAGGCTAATATTAAAGATGATATAGAAGAAATAAAAAACAAATTTAAAAAAGAAGTATGTTCAAATTTGCTTAATCAATTTTAGAACAGGTAGAAACATATAGTTACTTTGCCATATATTAAAGAATTTAATGAAAAACAAGGTTTGTAATGCTTTTTTCTGGAGAGAAAGATTTATTGCAGGATTGCCAAAATTCTTTTCAGAAAAAATAATCAATAAATTAACAGAAATAACAAGAGGAAATTCAATTCCTTGGGATAATATAACATATGGTCAATTGTTTGCTTTTATTAAAAACGTAGGTTTAGCAATATGTCAAGAACACAAAGAAAAAAGAAAAATAGAAAGTTTTGGTAAAACTATGGGTTCATTCTGTGAACAATCACTACAACAAAAAACGTCTTTTATGCCGAAAAATGACAAATATCAATATACATGTCGGTCTTCGCGCGACATAGATGGCCCTGACACATATTCTATACTTGTCACTTGGTCAAACTGACACAAGCATATGTGTCGTTCACAAACAGACATGTATAAACAAATATATGTCATATAGTATCGGATTTTACCAAATATGTGTCAGTCAGTAAGTGACACAAATCTTGTGTCGGTCATAGAACGACATGCTATTGTCATTGTATGACCGACACAAATATTGTGTCGGTCAAAGAACGACATTTGGGTGTCATTCTATGACCGACACAAAAGGGCTCCTTAAAACATATGTGTCGTTTTACGACGGACATTTACCGATAACATATGTGTCATTCTTTGACCGACATATATCTTCATTCACCGAGTGACACATATTCCATTGTTTCGTGTAACTTTTATGTGTCGGTTTTTGGCCGACATATGCCTTTAAAAAATATATAATACGTGTCAGGAGGAAACAATCCTGACACGTATTATATATTCTTTTATTTTGAAAATTGTTTCAATAATACTCATAAATAAGCAATTGGATAACTGGATGCTATTATTCTAATCATTATACTTAGATAAAATGAAACAAAATTCACATCTCGCTAATAGTGAACAAAATAGAGTTACCACAAACACTGTCATCCAGAACATGCCATTGCCTATACTTAAGCACTACCATGCACATATTAAATACTTTGGGGCATTTCGATTAAGCATAATGCTATATCAGATATATATAGTTGTGAGGATCAGGTGGTGGATTACAACAAGAATATGAGCTAAATGTTTTCATTGAATATGTGCTAAATGTTTTCATTGTATTCTGTCTTACACCCAGATATGAACAAAGGCATGAAGTTTAGAGTGTCTCCAGTGTTTAAAACATCCATCCATTCAGTCATTCATCGAATAAGAATTCAAAATCTTTTCCAAATTTTTGAAAAGTTTTTGCATATCTTGATTGATTAAGAATTGAATTGAGAATAATTATGAACTTATTTTGGAATATATAGAAAAATTCTGAAGCATCATAAGATTTTCTATAGTTACAATTACTATACTCGCGAACTACTGATGATTCTATTTGATCAAATTCCTATAGAAATGATAACGGATGTCAATAAGTTTAACCTGAATAAAAATATGTGACATACATAGAAACAAGTGGTATAATCAAACAAGATTTTGCTTCTGGAATCTCACTTGTTTTGCAGCTCCCTGTAACTGTATCATTGCAAAATCAAGGTCTGGATTTATTGGAGTAAACTCTACAGGAAAATTTGACTAAAAAGTTATCTTCAAGCAAAGGGAGAAAAAACAATAAATTAAAGATCATGCTGTGGAATTTCAAATAGCAATATATAAGGTAATCAAAGCCTTTTGAGAATTTAGTAGCAAATAGAAGAAAAAATAATGAACAGAAGAATGAAGCTATGGCATGCAGAACAACAAAATAAATTGACATTAAGATGCTTTTCACTAGGACATGCATGCTTTCTCACTGAAGTCAGATTTGGCGAAAGAAGATGAAACTCATCAACACACATGAGCCTCCTCTAACAAATTCCAGACAATTCCATCAACAAGAACCTAGTATTGCTGGAAAGAAAGAACCACATTCAACAATACTCCAAATATTATTCACATTCAATTTTGTTAACAAATTTGTCAATCAATAGATCATAATCCCTTATACCTGTCCTGCAACAGCATAAAGAACTGCAATAATGCATGGCAAGCAGCAACAGAGTGCAATCCTGATCAAACATGCCAAAACAACACAAAAGATGGCAAAGAACACATCAAATGCCAGAAAAACGATAGCCAACCTGCAAATATGAAGAATTAGAGATCCCAGCAGTTTTTATTCTGTAGATACTGAAGCATAAAAATAAAATAAAATAAAATTAAAAAATATCTGAATATGGATATTTTTCTAATTTTATTTATCTCAATTCGTTAAATTGTGTTTACTATTAATATATATATATGGTATATTATTAACCATTAGGTACCATATACTTATCAATATTACAATTCGTAAGTTACCTATACATTAATTATCATATGTATTTTTAACATAATATAATAAGAAAGTAAAAGGCTGAAAACTTAATCGAGGCTGCAGGACCACCTTATACAGTGGGCTATATATGGCTGAAACTAGCACTGCTTTTTTTTTTTCTTTTTTTTGCCTGGTGTCAAAAGTGGTAGTTAAACCAATCAAAGGTGTTAGTGAGGTTTCACTTCAAATAAACTCCTAGCTTCATTGAAAGTACAAACCTCAGTAAATATTTATAAATTAGCACTCTCTTCACTGAAGGTCCATAAAAGTTGTTGTTCCATTCAAATTTCATGTCAACTAGAGCTTATCTATCCCCTAACATTTCTATAGCACCAACATGTTTACCCAGTTTTGGGCCCAAGAACCAAATTAAAGATGACAAATTTTTGTGGGTATGAGGAGAAATATAATAACCAAAAAACTATATTACATGAAAAGTCAAAACAAGGAAGCTAGGTGCCTAACTATTAAAACATAATTAAGCTAAAGGTTAGTCAACTTATTTTTACAAGAATGATACAATAACATTAACTCAAAAGTGTTAATAACTCACTTGATCCGGGAGATAATACTGGTTGGTGCTTGAAGAGCAAATAATGGAATAAGAAAGGATTTCTAAACAGCGGTGCCTTTTGTAAGCATCAAAACCCTGAACAATAAACTCATCTCCATCAGATCCTACAAGCAAGCAACGAGTCAACTACTATAAAACTAGCTAAAAACTATGAAACAGATCATAAAGTTATTAGGATTGGGTCCTATTTAGTTTCCCTTCCCCCAACCAAATAAACATAATATTGACAGCAATTGACAGAATCTATAACTAAAACTCTTAATTAATAAGGAAAAGGAAAATCCTCAATAACATTAATTGTCCAACATTGATATTAACAGTATAAAGAGCATATAAATAAATAAAACCACATGACTATCCTGGCAAGACAAGGAGCAAGCAGTGTAAAATCTAGCATTCTCTTCTAGGGTGCACGTGATGCATGAGAAAATAGTTTAAGATTAAATAATCCACGAGTAAATAAAGGTTAATAAGAAAGACAAAAAGACCCATGTTTAAATTGTTGGGCAAAGCATTTTAGGCAAAATTGTTATTATTAACGAGGAGGCAAAGAGTGAATTGGCATTTGGCAGATTTGCACTTTCTCACTTATAAAACCAGGTTATGCCTTCCAATTCATAACTACTAACTCTTGCCCATTTAACTCCAAAACAACTAACCAAGTTCATTTTTTTCCTCTTTATTGCTATTCATGACCATTCACAATCTCCCTTCAAAACAACTCCCATTTATTCCTTCACATATTTAAGTTTAAATAAGTGTTAGAGTTACAATTGCCATTTGTAAGATAAAATCATAACACAAAAACCTCAGACAAAGAAAACAACCATTTGTTTGGTTTTTGAGGAAACAACTGAAGCTCCTGCTCAAGTTGGGTTAGCTTCAAACGGCTGCTCTCCAACTGTTGGACATATGCCTATAGGCAAAACAGGAAGGGATGCAACTCAGCTACGGAGTGTAAAGAGTCAAGCAAAAAATAAAAGACATGCTCCACTATCGAACATTGTTGATTCTTACCAAAAGGAGGGAAAATTAATCAGAGATTCATTAAAAAAGGAGCTTATTGAGCATTTTTTAGATTAATAGAGCTGATATGTTAGATTAACACCAATATCATTTTACATCAACACTTATATCGATAGTAGAAAAATAAATAATTAATAATCCTCTGTTATTGAAAAGCGCAAAAGTCCTATTTCACATTAGTGAGCACTGTTTGAACAAAACTTCAAAATAGCATGTCAACAGAAGAATTAAAGAGATGTCACCCTTTGATTTTTATCATCTGTGTCTGCATCAGTAGAAATATCAGTCCTCGAACTAGCATCAGCCATATTAGATTCTCCCTAGTTTTCTGTATTACCACTGGAAATGGAAACCTGATTCGATTGTTAACTCTTTTCTAATGGCAGCCTTTGAGACTCCACTTGGATGGTAGAAGGATTTATGTTAAATGAAGTTGGTGACTTTTTTGTTCACCAAATTATTTAAAAAAAAAATGTCAGTGCAAGGCTAGCCACAAATTAAATGAACTTTGAGAACAAAATTTTATTGCATAAAAGGAAACACAAAATTCACCTTATCAAAAGTGCAAATACGAAGGGAATCAGAAGCAACTGCTTGGCCACCTGCTTTGGTTGAATTAATCACAGTACCTACAGTGCCACATATATAGATCTGTCTTAGAGATAGAGAAAAAGAAATAACTCCATCAATTATAACACCGTCAATTTTTTGATACATAATGGGAATACATTACTACAACATCAATCAAGACAACTCTTGATCCGATCCTTCTTCTATTGTTAAGAATTATCCAAGACAAAAATACAGATTGAATAATACTTATCCAACAATTAAAATTTTTGAAATCATTCACCACATTTAAGATATTCAAATTCTCAATAGTAACTGCACTTATATCCGTGATTATTTTATTTTGATATCTCGAGAGAGAGAGCAAGGCATTTCATGCTATCATTTGAAGAAAGACAAACCAATTTATCATATGTTGAATCACGGTGTCCCCTTATTCTTTTGGAATAGTAGGGATACATCACTGTTTCACTAGTTGGGCGGATGGCAATAGGAATCTCCAAATCAGATTCCTCGAATTTTGTCACCCAAGCAACCTGAAAAGGCCCCAAGATCCCTCAGTTGGCACTTCATGCCTTCGCTAAATTACATTTTTCAATTAATTTTTAACACACGCACAGAAGAAGTGTCTTCAACAAAGCAACACCAAGATTAAACCATCAAAAACTCTTTGAAATTCCAAATTACACAGCAAAAACATTTATGCTGAACTTTTAATCTCAAAGAAATTCTAGAAAAAGTTCCACTTAGAAAGCAAACAAGAGATCCTCATTAGCTCTCCATCATCAATATGCTCTCCAAGATTAGAAAATTCAGGCATTTAAGAAACATTTCAAGTGTACATGTTATACAATCCAACATTTTGCTGGAAAAAAACAGTAGTCTATCATTTAATTAAACCTTTATCAAGAGAGCATCTCAAATGATTACAGAATGACTTTGTTGTTCAAAAGATGAAATATGACATACAAACAAAAATAACAAAATTTCACCTGAGCTGGGCAGCCAAAAAATATTTTGAAAAGAGGCACAACAAAAAATTGACATTCCCATTGCCATAAAAGAACTCAAAATCTTACCTCTGGAGCAAAACCTTCAATATGGTCCTTCTCCTTTTGTAAAACAATAGGGGATACAAATAGAGGAAAGTAGCAATTCTGAATTTTCATTTTTTTGATTTCTGGGTCGAAGAAATTCTGCAGACACCATTAATAAGTCGATCATAATGATATTCAACTTGAAAAGCAGGAAGGAAAAAAATAAAAAATAAAAAAGGGATCACTTATCAAATAAAAATAACCAGAAGAAACATCAAATGCAATAAGCAAGATACACCACCCAAAACAAGAATTTACAAATTGATCTGTGGCTATGCCAAATACTAAGCAATAAAGGGCTCAAAAAAGGATTTCAAAACTTACCTGCAAGGTCTCCCAAATTGACATTGCCTAAGGCCTTATAATATAGCAACCAGAAATGTCATAGTATTCAATCATTTCACCATTGACGACTACCTATACAAAGTGAATAAGAATAATATTAAGATCCAAAATGTTCAAACATCATTATCTATCATGAAATGATCAGCAAAAGAACTAAACCTAGCAACATTGCATATCCTTCAGTTAGAGCAACTTGCAGAAAAGGTTTGAAAAATCATTTACCCGTCTTTAGTAAAGAATATGGCCTAAAATCATTCCACCCAAAACATGTAAAACAATTCTATCCTAGAGTTACCATCTTTCTATAGTAAAAACATGGCTTCCAAAACATTTGTGGCGAATAATGTCCTTCAATGCCTAAATGAACAAGTTGACTGCCCAAGGACTAAAATATAATTGCTCCTATAGGAGGAATTCTTTCTTCTTCCATTTTTACTTTTTTTTTCCTGAAAAGAGTATGGAATTCTGCTCAAGTACTGAAACTCCTATAACTGATGCTCTGAGTGTTATTTATCAAATGAAAAGACTAATCTACTTTAAATAGTGAATTGCTAGGATGCTTGCACAATATACAAACAATATGAAATTTGTTTAACTTAGAACACAACTATCTACCAGATAAGGATGAAATCAGAGAGTTAGGACTGGACTGTCAGGGTGAGCATCTATTGAGGGGGTTATGTGCATCAACCGTAAAAGTCTAGTACAAAGAAAAGAAGTGTAGTACTTTAAAGCAGTCGGAAGCTATAGCTGATAGCTTTTGGTTGTCCTGTTTTTAACAATTGCAGGAGTATTCCAATTTTGACTTTTAAACAAATTTTTTGTATCTCTTTCAGAATAGACTTTTATCTTGGCAAGTATTCTTCCAATTCTGAGAGAAGAAAAAAAGATGAACACAAAATTACCTGTTGAGGCATAGGTAATTTTATGTTCATCTTTTTAATCTTTTAGGGACAGTACAAAGATTTAATCTTTTAATACATTTAAGTACCTGATAATCACATTGCTTAGGATCAATTTTCTGTGGAAACTCAAATTAAACTTGTTAGATATAGAAATCTTAACATTGCAACAAAAGCTTAGAAGGAAAAAAAACACCTTCATCAGCGTTACCCTCCTTGAGTTCATTCTTCTGGTCGCTTGCAACACTCTTAACTGATAAAATATTCCTTCTTGAATGATTGCAACGTGGGGTTCTGATGAAGAACAGTTTCGAGCTTGTCCTCCTGTAGTTGAAATGTACAAAGCTCGAATTAATTTTTGCCCCCTGTAATTTCTAGTAAAGCACCAGATGTACCTCCATTTGTTTAATTACATTAAATGGCTAAATATTTATTTATTTATTTATTTTCTAATTATAATTAAGGAATATCTAATAGTTAAACTAAAATATATTTTGAATTTAGTAATGGCAAGACTTGATTCATAAAATTTAAACCCTAATTGGAGTGTAATATCAAAATAAGAAAATAAGACTAAATTTGACACATAAGACAAGAAGCAAAAAAGAAAGAAAAACAAGAAAATTACAAATTTATTTATTTATAAGAACAAAATTATAGCTTTTTAATTAAAAATAATTTTAAAAAATAAAAAATTGAAACCTGAAAAAGAGCTTTGGTCAAGAGAGGGTTCTAAATTAGGATTTGTCTTGCTTGTTGCTGGTTCTGTTCGATCAACGTCTGGTTTCACCATAAGAACAAAACAAATAATAAATAATAAAGATATAATTAACGGATATTGAATATTTTCTATGAATATTGAGTGAGAAAGAGAGGAGGAGAGAGAGAGAGTGCCTTCATTTGAGACATGATGTCGTACAGCTATTTCTTTAACATTGCGGCGAGGCTCGCCGGTAAGCCATCATTGGCTACTTGCTTTCCCGCCATTGTCTGTGCCTCTGAGAGAGAGAGACTGTGAGATGGAGCCCGATTGGGGTTTTCAGTAAATTAACGGATGAAATGGTGCTACAAATGTCGAAATGTCGGCAAAGAGAAATGAGGGAGATAATCAGACTGAGAATGAGAAAGATAAAGAGAGTTCTATAGGAGAAGCATGACAAGAGTGAGTGAGGGAGAAGATAGTGAGGCAACAAAAAAGTGTAAGAGGGAGTTAATTTATATGAGTGGCAATTTTGTAATTTAGGAAAAAGGGGAGAGTGACATGTAAATGAAAGCTTGGGTTTGACTTTGGATACGTGACACTCCCTTTTTTAAAATGAAATATATTTCATAAAGGTAGTGACATAAAAACCTTAATTTCTTGTAGTGAATATGGTTATGAAAATCTTAAACCATCATCATATTCAAAGAAATTTAAGAAAAAATCAAAGAAATTTTATAAAAATCAATTTGATAATCAATATTACAAGAAAAATAAGAAAAAATATAAACCTAAGAAGAATTATTCAAAGAAACAATTAGTATGTAGGAATCGTAGACAACCAGGACATACAGCAAAACAATATAAAAAGAAAAATAAAGTCAATGAACTTTTAAATGATCAAAATGAATTGAAAAATAAAATTAATAAATTATTATTTAGTGAACAATCTAGTCAAGAATCTGGTAATAGTAATAGTGAAGAAGATATTCTAGATATACAAGATACTGATACTACTACAGAAAGTAGTGAATCTTTAAGCTATACCGAAGAAATATGCAATTGTAAACAAATTAATGTAATTACTAAAAATAATGATAAACAATTTTTACTAGATATTATTGATAAAATTGAAGATCCTAATATAAAAAGAGAATATTTAATGAAACTAAAAGAAATTTTAGAACAAGAAAATAAAATTAAGACTCCAAACACATTTAGTTTAAACAAAATATGAGATAAATACCCGTCACAAACTTTATTTGAACAAGTTATTACAGGAGAATTACAATAAGAAATTAGGAATTTAAAAGAACAAATAAAAGAAATTAAGAAAGAAATTCAAAATCAACAATTAGAACAACTTCAAACTCAAACAAGATTAACTATACTTGAATCTCAAAATAAAAATGATCAAGCTTCTAGCTCACGAATAGAAGAAGATTATGTACAAATTGTAGACAAAATTAATTACCAAAAATGGTATATAGGAATATTATTACACATAGATAATTTTTTACAAATATAAGCCATTGCTTTAGTTAGATTCAGGAGTTGACCAAAATTGTATTAGAGAAGGTCTTACTCCAACAAAAGATTATGAGAAAACTTCTGAAAAACTACGTGGTGCAAATAGAATGAATTTAGAAATTAATTATAAATTGTCAAAAGTTAAAATATGTAATCAAGGATATTGTTTTAAAACAACATTTATATTAGTAAAAAAAATCTCAGTCAAAATATTATTTTAGGTACTCCATTCTTAACACAAATATATCAATTTAAAGTTGATAGTCAAGGAATTCATGCAAAAATCATGGAAACAAAAATAAGTTTTAAATTTTTATCATCAATAGATAGTAGGGAAATTCATCAATTACAACAAAATACAATAACTAAACAAATAAATTTAATAATTAATAAACAAAATCATATTAATTATCTCCAAAAAGAAATTAAATATAAGAGAATCGAAGAACAACTAGAAAAGCCTAATATTAAAGATGATATAGAAGAAATAGAAAACAAATTTTAAAAAGAAGTATGTTCAGATTTGCCTAATCAATTTTGGGATAGAAAGAAACATATAGTTTCTTTGCCATATATTAAAGAAAAATCAATCAAGCCCAATACTCCATCTAAAGTGGAAGCCCAAACTCAAGACAAGTCAACATCATCAAAAAGTTCTAAAAAGAAGAAGTCAAAAATTGAACAACTCAAGCAATTGATGGCAATAATTATTCAACAAATTTCGGACAGCTCATCCGACAGTACTCCAGATAATCCAGATGAAGATCCATTTGGTAGACCGCTTTCTCAAGATCTTTATGACTTATAAAGAGATAAAGTCAAGCATTCTTATCCAATCCTTCTAGAACTTCGATGGAAAAGTTAGATTTATACAAATAAAGATTGTCACGTCTCATTCAAGTTTCCAAGCATAGTACAAAAGAAGCATTATTACCAAGCATAATGATTATTGTATTTTACAAGTGTAAAAGTTTTTATTTTTAGTCAAAGATATTTAGAATTTGTAATAATTACTATGGACTTGAAATGTTTTGAAGTCCGATTCTCGAGTCTGTATAAAGACTCTTGTATTTCAAAAGCTCTTGTTCAATAAAATAAGTTTTATTCATCTCTTGCTCTAATCTATACTTTTCTTAATTTTCTTTTCTGCGTCAATCATTTAAATTAACATTCTGCCAACAAAGTAAGTTATTTTCTTATTCCATAATTTTCCTTCATTTATTTGCATATTTATTACATATTTACTTTGATCTTGTTTTCAAATTGATCATATTTATTTTGATCCTGTTTTCAAATTGGTATCAGATTTTCTTTTTCAGGTTTGTAGAAGAAATAAACCTGATAAATTGTTGAATAATTTGAACAAATACCATCTTAAAACTAAATGTATATTGAAATTAAGCAGGTTCTATTGCTTGTTACTTTCTGGCATACTTATGGAATCCTATACAATAAATTCAAGGTAAATATATAAGCTGAATATGATATAAAACTTATTTCCTACAATTGTACAGAAATCTGACAAATTTTTAGCAATATTTCTAAATGTATCTACCTTGATACATTACAAAATGATTTTGAAGAAATAAGATTACTTAGTCAATTAGTAATAGAGAATTATAAGCAAAAAGGGTTTAATTATATACATTTTTGACTAATACAAATAGCTATCAAACCATTATCAAAAATAGGAATAGATTCTCCAGTATTAATGCTATTAAGAGATAAAACATTATTAAAACTCCAAGATTCCTTATTAGGAGTAGTACAGTCAAATTTATGCAATAGTGCTATTTATTTTAATTGTGCCCCAAATTTCCAAGTAAGTTTACACGATCCAACAATATTAGACACATTAGTTCTAAATATTCATTTACCCAAATCAATCTTTGCACAAAATAGGCATGGGTATTTACTACTTTATAGAATATAATTTAAACAAACTAGTTCAGAATTTAATCCAAGATTTGGACTACAAGATACTAGAGGAGAAACTACAATATTAACGGTATAAACAGAAGAAAATACTCCAACATCAACTTATACTCCAAAATTACTTAAATGGAATGAAATAACTATACCAGAAGTATGGATGATAGATAATCCATTACCACCTAGAAATATAGCACAAAAAGAAATAGCACAAATTACTCAAAATCCAAAAGGAAAAATATTATTAAGATTTAATTCTTTAAGAATAGGAGAAACTTCATCAAGCTATTCTGATATTATATCTGCAAGAAGTTCATTTTCATTACCAAAATCTAGTAGTTTTAATATTAGGAGTACACAAGCAAGTGAAATAAATAATAATCATGCTTATTCAGTAAATTATATAGCACCTGTAGCAGAATCAGTCAACCAAACACCACCAATGTTACCTACACAATCTGATTTTCACACTATTAATACTATTCAAAAATAAGACTTCGAAATTAATAAAGAATACTTAAAAATTGATTTTTTACAACAAGAAAATAATTTTAAAAGAAAATGGTATTTTAGTACATTTATTAAACAAAAAACTAAAGAAATTAGAGAAGAATGGTATAATTAAATGAAAAGATTAAAAATTAATATTCCTTTTTTTATATGGTTTAATATGTATGCATCACAACATAATATTCAATTGCCTTATGATAGCAAACAAGTCCATATTCAAATAAATGAATTTAAAAAATGGGAAACTAAGTAACATGGAATAATTCAATCAATACATCCACCTTTAGAACAAATCAAAATTAAAACAAATGAAACAGATATTTTAGCAACTCCATTTACAAAAGGATCAAATAAACCTGATAATGAAACTGCAACTTTGGGAGATATTAAAAAAGTTTGTAAGCAAAATAATTTAATAATCAAGTATTACATACTGTGTCCAAACAAGTTACAAGAATAGAAGATCAAATAGATAATATTAAATTAAAACAACCTATAATATTTCCTCAAGACATATCTCCACCATTATTTAAACCAGTTCAACAAAATAATACACCAGTAAAACTTCCTAAAATAGATTTAATTGATCAAATTAATCAAAAACTTAAGATATTACCAAGTACTTCAAATAATATTAATATTATAGATCAAAATCAGTGTAGTGATACTCAATCTATTGCAACGTCTGAAGATACTGATGAAATAAATAAAATTACCAAAAAGAATAAATTGAAACAAGCTCCCACAAGAACATATTATCCAAGACCTACTCCACCAGATTTAATGTATGAAGAAAGAAAATAATTTATATCCAATAAATATTCAGGTGATTCAATTTATGAATGGAACATAGATGAAAAATCAGAATATGAAATAATCAATACTTTACAAGAAATGGGTATGGCATCTACCACATATAAAGCCTATAAAACAAGTGATCATGAAACTGCTAAATTATTAGTAGCAGGTTTCACAGGGTCATTAAAATATTGGTGGGATAATTGTCTAGTATTTAATAATCAACAAATAATACTAAATCATGTAGAAAAAACTCAAATAGAAGATGAAGATGGGTTTGTAACTATTCAAGAAACTCAAAACACTGTAGAAGTATTAATATATACAATTTCAATGCATTTTATAGGAAATCCTAAAGAAGAATTAGCTAATTCAAAAATAATTCTAACAAATCTTAGATATCCAACTTTAGGAGATTTTAGGTGGTATAAAGATGTATTTTTAACAAATATATTCAAAAGACATGACTGCAATGCTTCTTTCTGGAAAGAAAGATTTATTGTAGGATTGCCAAAGTTCTTTTCAGAAAAAATAATCAATAAATTAACAGAAATAATAGGAGGAAATTCAATTCATTGGGATAATATAACATATGGTCAATTGTTTGCTTTTATTAAAAAAAAAGGTTTAGCAATATGTCAAGAACAAAAAGGAAAAAGAAAAATAGAAAGTTTTGATAAAACTATGGGTTCATTCTGTGAACAATATGGTTATAAAAATCTTAAACCACTGTCATATTCAAAGAAATATAAGAAAAAAATCAAAGAAATTTTATAAAAATCAATTTGATAATCAATATTACAAGAAAAATAAGAAAAAATATAGACCTAAGAAGAATTATTCAAAAAAATAATTAGTATGTTGGAATTGTAGACAACCGTGACATACAGCAAAACAATGTAAAAAGAAAAATAAAGTCAATGAACTTTTAAATGATCAAGATGAATTGAAAAATAAAATTAATAAATTATTATTCAGGATGAATTCAGGAATTTGAAACAACTAAAGATCTTAAATTTGGGTGTCAATGGCCTCAACTACAGTTTTTTGCCATAGTTCAGTACAATAACTTCACTTACAACTTTGAACCTTATGGACAATAGCATTCATGATCTCAACTCCAAGCAAGGTATAATTTTCTTAGATATGCTTCCTTTTTTTAGGATGTCCAGTTAATTGTAAAATCTGGGCGTAATGATATAAGATTCTCTGAAAAGGTCGCCATATAACAATAAATATCTAAGGACAATTGTCTATTTATTTAAAGATATACAACTTTTCTTCATGGTAAAATCATACTCGATTTTATAATACTTGACGATGTGGAGATCAAGTGAACTACTTGAATTGAATATAAATAGAGTTACTTGAACCCTAAAAATACTCCCTATAGGCTTTTCAAAATACACTCATTATTATAAAATTAATATAACTAAATTTTTATCCTAAAATGCTAATTATTTCCACAATAAAATAATAGAAATTCAATATAGCTTAATGTTGTATTTAATAGAATATTAGTATAAAATGAAAAAAAAATTTATACAAACTATATGTTTATTAAAAACATTTTATTGATTTATCATCTTCTAATTAAAATATTTTATTGTTATTTAATAAAAATTTTTATTAAAATTCTTTGATAGTGAATTTATATTGAGAGTCAACACACACAAGCACTATCATCCCCAAATAGTTGTTGCCTTTTCATCATCTCCACCATTCCCAAAAGTCGTCCCCTCTACCAATAAAACCACTACCAGAAAAGAGAATAAACCTTAGCAGAATCTACCAAGTGATTTGTTGTTTCAACATTTTTCTTGCCGGTTTATGCATTGTCCCCCAATTTCGCTCACTGAATCTACTGCTTGTTGAACAAGTTCCCTTCTAACTATAAAAGATTGGGCCAAGTTTCATAGATCAACGGCGACAGAACTGAGGTAGGGTTGGCATTGTATTTTTTAGAGCTCGAGACTTTACCAAACCACAGCTTTTTGTGCTTAGCTCCTGCTCAGCTTTGCAGATTTCTGGCCTTCTTGATTAAAACTAACAGTGAATTTTTGTCTACATGTTTTAACCTTGGGTTGTTAATTAAAATTAATATATCTACAGTCGGTGTTGATTCATGAATTCTGTAAGAGAAAAGGGTAGTCCAGTGGCGAACCCAGAATTTTGTTGAAGAGGAGGCACCGTTTATATTTTAATATTTATAATTTTATTTGATAGATCTTAATGATATAAAAAAAATTTAAAATAATTTTAAAAAACGCTTAGATATAGGGACATAATGAGTCTTACCATTTTGAAAAGTTTCTCAAACATATTTTGTTAATGATATTTAGTACTTTTTTACCCTAATTCATACAAATAAATCAATAATAAAAACAAAGACACGGTACAATTTTACAAATATAATAATATGTTATTTAAAATTATTAAAAGAGTTTGTTATTATCATTCATCAAAGTACTTCAATTTTGTACCCACCTAATAAGAATTGATTTTTTTAACATAAAAAAATTAAAATGAATTCCACATAATTTATGCCAAACTACATAAATAAGAACTATGCCTAAGTTCTATTTATGAATAAAATAATAGAAATTAATTAAAATATAATATGAACTCATATTGTTGCATTTGTGGCTACATGGAGTGTTCAAGGGTAAGCAGCTTAGCACTTAGATAAAAAAGGACAGCAAAACATTGAAATTATGTGTTTTTTAAACGAAGGAGGATGAAGCAATTTCATAAAATAAGTGGGGTTTTAGAAATTCTCTAAATTTAGAGGGGCCCAGGTCCCCCTTGGTCCCTATGTAGGTCTGCCTCGCCTCTGGGGTAGTCAGTGAAAAAAATGGAAAATTTTCATTACTCTTTTCTTTTCTTTTCTCTTTTTAAGAAAAAATGGGCAATGTTGACAAATATTTGAAATATTTAAGTTACAGCCCTATCCACACTTTTACTACGGGTGATAAATGATGAATTTATAATCAAGGAGTAGAAGAAAGGAAATTGGAAATGCAAATGTAAATGTGATTATTCTTCCAAATACATAAAATTAATTAATGTAATATATTTATATTATTACATATATATAATAATTATATGTAGATACCAAAATATTTTCTAGAACTTCAAAATTTTTAATCACCCATTTGAGTTTATATATGTATTTATGTACATTTTCTTTCTTTCTCCTTTTTGACAATATATCAAGATTACTGAAGCTCATTCCATTTATTTCACCACACAATAAAGCTCACAGCTACCCGAGTTAATGGTTTGGATTTACACTTTATCTTAAGTTTCAAAACAAAATATTTTTAAAATTTTAAATTATTAGAAAATATTACTCATATATATTAATAAAATGATTGTATAAATATATAATCACTGCAACAAAAGGGGTTTTTAATGGTGTATAAAATATGTAATTGATAGGTTATAACGGCATATGAGTGTCAAATTATGAGCCATGAAAAGTTTTGTGCAACCAAGAGCAAAAAAATTATGTCATAATCTATGCTATTACATGGCTTTCATAGATGTAAATAGTTGCTATTAATAATAGATCTAATGGCTCACAATACCTTGCCGTCGTGGGAAAAAATGATCATGTTCAGCTAAGATGGCATGGATTTTATAGATGACAAAATTAATTAATTTTTTTGTAACTATTATATTAATTCACATTTTATCAATAAATTACCATTTAAATTTTTTATCCCAATTAAATTACAAAAATACAATCCATTCATAATTTTTTACGCATTGAACATATTCTCAACATTAGTTAAATGGAAAGAATATAATTTTATTAAATAAAAATTATATATTAACATATTGTCAGTAAGAAACCAATAAATTGTCACCTCTTTTAAACTATAATCTATTACCTAAATTTCAAATTTATAGTAAAATTTTTATGACTTTATTTATAATTACTGTAATTGACCATAAAAACAGTAAATTGCTGTTGCCCCATGCCCTCAATCATTGTACTATGAGTCTGTGATAACAATATTCCTATGAGACAAATAATTAAACACTTGTTATGCTAAACTAAGAAGTAGAAACAAACAAGAATAGACTTAAAACAATATTAATGCTCTGAAAAAAAATAACAATAAAAATTTAAAGAAATTAAAATCTCCAAACTCAAAGTTACTATCGATGAGAATCAAATTTCCGAAACATAATCAATTAGACAATTTATATTTATTTACCTTAGTTGTTGTGTCTTGAATGGTGATGGGGAGAACTTAACAACATATGAAAGTAATAAGGGATAATTTTTTTACCGAAAATAATTATAATAGAAAGAAAAAAAGGAAAGAACTAGAAGAAACGTGAGAGGTGAGATTTTTTGCTTAGAGGAAATAATTTGTCAGGTTTTAAAGTATTTATGGGATCATATAAATATGACGTTGAAACAATAATATATTTCTTAACATAAACAAAACTTTTAAGTAATTATCAATATAATTTTGTTCCTTTTATATTTATTAGAATAATCAATGGTGTACTTAATGTTGTTTTAAATTTACAATTAAAAGCATAAACATCTAAGTCACTAAAAGCATTTTATTAACGGAAAAAAAAATAATATGCTATTAAGAATTTGTTTCAACCGTAATTATTATTTTTATGCTATAAATTAAAATAATTTTTAATACTATATTTAATGGCAAGTGATAAAATTTAGCTTTTAAAAATGTTAACATAATAACAAAAAAAAGCTTTTAATGGCGGATAATTAAATTTTGTGCCTCTATTAACTTTTGATGGCATTTATTGTTTCTTCCCCCCTTAAAAACTACGTACTACAAACTAATGCGTTATGAGATAATTGGAGTAATAAATATACAGAGTTTAATTATCTAATAATAAGTGATGATGTGTGAATAAATGAGTAATGTTATATTGGTTTACATATATAAGTTTATATACAGAGCTTGTAGGAGTAGCACTACTCTTTTTGTTATAGAAACTGACAAAGAAGTTAACATTGTTAATTCCATCTCTGCCGGCTAATCTTTTTAAGTTCTTGAAGGTTAATTTTGGTAGCATAATATTGTAGGAGAGTATCTTTGGCATAGGTAATATGGCAGCATCTCTTGGAGATGAAATTAAACGAAGAGCTTTTCGCCTATTTCTTAAAGGCTTCAATTACCGAAATTAGCATCTTAATTAATTGATCATATGGTTACACTAAAACTCATCAGACAATGAACATTAATTCTTTTTAGGGTCTGCAAATAAAATAATTAACTCCTAAAATGCTCCCAACAAATCTCTTTCTAAATTATATTCCCTATTTTTAAATTAAAATAATTATATTCTTATTTTAAAATAATTAATTTAGAAATAAGTTTATATAACCAATAAAATTAATAATTTAATATTGTAAATAATTGAAATATAAGAGAATTGAAGTTTTTAATTTCTTGCAATAATATCTTTCTTAAATTAGGAAGATGAAGATGACCTTAATTAAGATACAGTTTACAACTGGTTATATAATTAAATAGGAAAGCATGACGCAAGCACTGTTGTCTCTATTGTTTACAACATCTTTCTTAAAACAATTGTTGCGTTGCAATGAAAGTAGATTGCAATGTTCGTAGTTAACGGTCTTAAGATAAGCGGCACTCCAGATAAATATCATGTAGAATACGGGGTTGTTTTTGCTTTATGAACCAACATAATTCAGTTATCTCAATATACAATACACAGAATCTTCATCACAATATACAATTACTCCATGAATTGATCTCTGAAAAAATCACCACTAAAAATTTAGAAGTCATCGTCGGCCTAGCTTTCAAACACAAATTGAGGCCTCTTATTTTTCTTCGCTCACATTGTTACTTGATGTAAATGCTTCCAGCAACTAACGAATTCCTATGGTAAATAAATTGTTGTCCTTGTTGTATGCTTCCGTTCATAACTATGAGCAGTGACGGACCTACATAGGGATCCAGGGGGCCTGGACCCCTTCTAAAATTTAAAAATTTTATCATAGTTTCCTTATTTTATATAGTCACTTTTATACCATTTTTCTAAAAAACTTTTTGAATTTCAAGTTCTACATTATCTTTTCATTTTATCAACTCTTTTACATATAAAATACTTTAATCCAAACAATAATATAAGTTTATATAACAATCTAATTACTTTTTACTATTTTTATTCATTTAAGAATTTTTAATTTTTTGTTTCTTATTTATTTAGTTTGACATAAATTATATGTTTCTCTTTATGTTTTCTTTTATAGTCTTAAAAAATTAATTAATTGTTACAAGAAGAGCATAAATTTGAAAATCTTGATGAACAATAATAGCTAAATCTTTTTTATAATTTTAATAAAATTAAATATCATTAAAAATTATGTGTGAGATATTTTTATTTTATTTCATTTATTTGTAGTTTTTTTGAACAAAACATAATATATAATAAAATAATCTTCTTCGAACAATTACAAAGAAATATTTTGAAAGAAAATCAACTTTTTTGTTGGCATCAAGCTCAAAAAAAAATTAACACTCTTTATAAATTATAATTTTAAACCGTTATAATTTTAATGTACTCTTATCTTTATATACTTTTATTATTTTTTTAACAAATTCTCTTACATTAAGTTTTATCAAGTAAATTATAAATGTTGAAATATTTAAGGTGTCCCCTCTCTCATAAATTCCTGAGTCCGCCACTGACTATGAGTAAGATTACTTTTTATATAGATTCCTCAAAAAATATAGAAAATAATAATATTTTATAGTAAGATTTCAACATAAAATTTTAACTTAATTTAGCTAGTCGTTATTTCATTTGTCCCATTCATGTAAAGTTCACAATTTAGGATAAAAAAATATGTGACTAATTAACTGTTCATGTTAATTATTGGATCAAATTATATAATTGTTAAAATTTTATGTCAAAAGTTTAAATCAATCTTTTTAGTTTAAAAATCACTACATACAAATAGAAACAAAATTAGTTGATCAAGGTGGATGAACATAACGCGCGTGTGTGGGAGAGAGAGAGAGAGAGAGAGAGAAACAAAAATTGAAAAAAGAAAATTTCAAGATTCCACTTATTATCAAAATATATTAATTAAAGCAAAAGGTGATGCATATGACCACCATTATTTACTAGTAATACAAAACCATGTATATAGATATGTATATACTTGGAGTAAATAAAAATAATAATGAAAATATCACCTTAGCTATACGTAGCTTTAGGGTTTCACAACTTTCAGATCATTAGAATTTTGGCAACAGCAACAATCAGGATTATATAAACAACAAACAGGGACTCCTCGGGTCTTATCAATGAGAATTGCAAAAACTATGAGACTTTTAATATGAGCTTGAAGAAAAACCTTATCATCATTGAACTTTCCATTGATCAAACTCACAACAAAGAGAATTTTTAAGAATTTTTAGAGCTTAACAATTTCTTTTTACTTTTGTTATGATAAAACTTGAAAAACCTTGACATATATATAAAAACCTTTAATTGTAAGGCAAGTTTGTGACAACCTGTCATTTTAAAGTAATTTACAAAACGGAAAAAGAATATTTTATTATATATTGTATATTCATAAACGGTTAGTAACTTATTATCTCTGAACATAGAAAAAATGAAACCTATTTTACCATAACATACATGTAACCAGTCTCTAGATATAATCTGTTAAACAGGCACATGATATATAACGTTCTCCTTTATCTATCATAAATTATTATAAATTCACCCTTTCAAAGCATGCTAAATAGATTCAAACTATAGTCATTTAATTCCTGAATTGGTCTTTAATAAATATCTTTCTCCTAAGTCATCGATCATATACATACGGCTTCTATAATTCTATACTTAATTATACTTTTTGGGTGGTGGGGCTTCACGCTTACCAAACGCATTAGCTGGCTTCATAAAAACAATAAAGAAAAGAATCACCAAAATTAAAGAACGTCATCATTACAATAATCTCTCACAAGATTTGTGTGAAATTTCTAGTGTTTGATTTTAGGAAATCAATTGTTTAACTGAATGGTAGTAAGCGTTAATTAAATTAAATTGTGTATTTAGTAAATTATTTGAAACTATATTAAAAAAAACTCTATTATGGAATCACTACAAAAAAAATGAGAATATATGACTGATACTTTATGACAAAAATCATTATATCATAAAAGAATGATGAAGTCGTGATAGAATTATGATCTATCAGACATTTAATGATGTACTGATAATATATTTTTTGTCTATCAAAAATTGATGATAGACTAGTGATAGAAATTAACTCTATCAAAAGCTTTATGATAGAAATTTCTTATTGACCGTGTTTGACCAAATTTTAAATTAATATTTTATTTAAAAAACTCAGTAAATGCCTTAAAAAACCTAGAGTGAATTACTTTTCATTTCCCTCCAACAAAACTTTCCCCCACACCATCCATTTCAAGCCCAATATTTAAATAAATATTAAGAAATTAAAATAGCAAGATAAATATTTCATTTATTTATTTAAATAATTATTAATAAATTTTAAAAAGCAAGATACGTATATAAAAATTTAAAATAATTATCATGTAATTAATGTTTTATGAAATAATAAATAAATTTTGATTTTGATTCATATATTTTTTTAAACAAAAAATTTTAAAAAGTAAATAAAATTAATCTAAAATTTGAAAGTGAAGGAAATGAATTAATATTTATTTAAAAAACTTATTAATTAGGAATATAAGAAAATTAATGTTAAATAATATAATTTCGTGATTAAATAGTAAGCTATTAAAATTAAAAATTAAAAAATAAGAAAAAGTTAAAAAAAACTGTATATCCAGAACTACTTCTTTGGTGATTTTGTTTTTCTAAATCAATCAAAACAACGTTGTTTTAGTTGAAAAGAGGAAATAAAAAAAGAAGTCAAAATCAATCTCCATATCATCGTCTGGCTACTAGCATCCAACAACTATTTTCTCTTTTCAACTCCACCAACATCCAACAACTCCAAACTAAATGTTCACAGCCACTCATAACCCCAGTCACCAGATTTCAACATCAATCACCAGATTAGTTCATTGGCAGCCGCTAGAAGGTCTGAATCGAGCAAAAATCAAGTAGAAGCTCATAACTACAGTTGCAAATTGGATCGATCCAAAAACCGGTCCACCCAGGCGATCTTCGAAGCGAACTCTCTTCCGGTTCAATTTCAACCCAGGGAAAGTGTTTCTTTAGAGCCTGAAAAAGGGAGCAACGACAACGATGATGTTGAAGTGGTTGCAGGACCAAAGTCCATTAAATGGTCTTTGACGGCACTGGATGGACGGTGGAACACTTTATCAATGCTGCATTGGGCCTGTTCGAGCACTGCTTAGTTGATTGGGGTTGCGCTATTTAATTTTTGCTTGTTGAAAGTATTAACTGTGGTAGTTCGAGCACTAACACAATTGCAATTTGCTTTCTCAGAGTAGAAACTCTGTGACTAAAAAGGCAAGGACTCAGGTGTCATCTCACACATTCGATTAACTTCTGTTTTTCAGTTTTAATTTATTAACATTACTTTATTTTTTGATTTTGTAGCAATCATCTACTGCTGCTACTGAGGGTGAGAGAAGCTCACAACATAATCATGTGCCTTTTTTTAGGTTAATTAGTAGACAACACATCCTAATTTTGTTTTGTTTATATGTTTTATATGTATTTTTATGGGCAATTTTTTATTGATGTTTGGTTTTTCTTTCTGGGAATTTTGTTTTATAGGTTAAGAACATCAAAGCCCTGCTCAAAGTTAAAGTAAAGGTGATTTCTATGTTCAAGTTTTCAACTTTTTGCTTGCTTTTCTACTTTTGGATGATGGGTGATGCATTCCTAACTAGTAAGTATACTAAGTCGCACAAGTAATAAAGTGATAAGTAGATATCGTTCCCACGAGGATTGAATCTAATTGAATTTGTTATTCAAAAGCAACAACAGAATAAATGGGGGGGTTTTGTTGATGGATTAACTAAATGAAATATTAATGTAGATGCACAATAACACAACACAAAGTAAAATGGAGTGAAAAATCAATGAGAGACACTTGGTTAAGGGTTCTTTCTCTGCCACAAGATATGAATTTGTGAATTAACATAGAATTATCATCCAATTACAGCATTGAAGTTATCAACCGTAGATAACAACAAGCTCTGTTATCCCAATCTTTCCTTACTTTGTTGTTAAATAAAACAAGCTCTTTATTTACTCTCTATCCATTAAACAACCTAGAACAAGCTCTCTAAGTTTAATTCAATAGAAGCATTACGATGAGAAAGATAGGTTGATCTAAGCAATAATCACACCAGTTCGAATTATTTAACCTAGGTTGTATTTTCCAATTGCAATCTCTGATCACAATTTTGCTACTAATGATTGGAAATTCAAGACAATTACGGATCAAGATTTCTAATCTAGCAATAGACAACAACCAGATTATATTCAGTTGGCCACCCCAAATACAATCATCAAGCAATCATAAGCATTAGATATGGGAAAATACAAGCAACTTCAATTAGAGAATTGGATAGCAACTTCTTACACAATCAACTCACAAAAACCATATCAAGGGCTTTGAAATCACCCTCAACCAATTCAGATTCAGTTACACATGTTCAAAAATGTAGTCAATATAATACAATACAAAAACATTCCAGAAAATGAAAGGGAAAGGAAGAAACTTAGCAAATCCTTTGCAAATCGCCTTAGATTTGTAGTTCTTCCTCTTTCCAAGCTTTCTTTCTCCTTCAAGAACTCCAAAAGATGAGAGAATTCCAGAGCTGCAGCCTCCAAGTCGTTTCCCCCTCTTCAAGTTATCAAAATAAAACCCTAAAACATGTTTATATACTCTGCTACAGTAACTTGCTACAGTGCCCCCGTATTTAATAACATGCTACAGTGATATGTGGAATTACAAATATACACTTCTCATATCATTTTTATCATAACTTTTGGTACACTACATAAATTCGTGAACCGTAAATTTTTTCAGAAAATAGACTTCAAGAGCTTTTCAATGGTATATAGCATGTTATCCGGTTAATTGTATATCGATACAATCAACTCTAAAAAATTGGCTGATTAGCAGAGGTGAAAATGAAGGGTTTTACTTCATTTTTGTGCAAGTTGCTCTAAAACTCCTACAAACATCAAAAACACACAAAAACATAAAAATACCAAGGAATATAGCAAAGAAACATGGACAAATTTATATGAAAGTAATACATAAATAGACACCTATCAAATTCCCCCATACTTAGACTTTGCTAGTCCTCGAGCAACTAAAATGATACGAAACAAAACTAAACCGAAACAGAATCAAAGAAAAATTAAAACACACAAATGCTTCAACTTGCAAATAGGCCTCAAAGATTGTACTTAATTATAACCCAAGGAAACTTCAAAATAATGCACTTGATCAACAATTTTATCTCAAATATTAGTTTCGCTTCACTTCAATTCCTCAAGTGTGTGTGTGTAGAGCCATTCTCACCTAATCACTTGTAACCCGGATGAGTTTTATGCATAAAAATGAATCATATTTAATATTGAAGATGTGTGTATAAATGAACTCCATAGGCCTGCTTTCAAGTCACTCTCCACTAATGTAGACATGCACAACACCAAGGATCAAGTAGGACTTTATTAAGCTTGTAACGTTTGGCTTGGGTGAAGGTATGATAAAGGATAATAATTTGGCTCAAATCACCCACAAACACATAAATCATTCAAGGCAAAGTAAAGCTCAACCCTATAACACAACTTTATTTCAATTCACCAGGTTACTCCCCCAAACTTATTTAGAATACTCAATCTTCCTTCTTTTTTTTTTTTTTTGTAGAAAACAAAAGAAACTACACCCCCACACTTTGTTGTTTCATTCATTTTAAGAACATCCAAGGGTATAGATCTCTTTTTCTTCTTTTTTTTTTTTACACTTCCCTCCCCCACACTTAAACAACACATTATCCTCAATGTGTAAGTACGGGGACAAGAAGTACAGATTGGTTTTTTTCTTTTTTTTTGTTTTTTTTTTTTACAAACATAACAGAACTCAATTGCATTGCTCATGGCACAACCAAACCTCCTCTAACTTCCCAAAACCAGAACAGAGCTCAAAATGTAATCGTGAGTGATTTACATGCTCATGGGTAAGGGATAAGCTATTTCGGAAGAGAAATTTATTTGAGGTTAGGAAATCTTTTAGTGAGTTAACAAGGAAAATGACTTACAAAGGCTCAAAGGGGTAACTAGGGATCAATTTCAGTAAAAAGTGGCTGTTAAGGCTCAAACGGTCTAAAGATGGCCTAAATCATTTCCCTAATATTGCACAGTCTAGGATTTTGCCTCGAGTGACCATCAAACAGGTTCAAGAATTCATTGAAATCTAAGAAAACACTTAAATTGCATAAACATTCTCTAAGTAAACAAATAACTCAGTGATAATGGCTCGGTGCTCAATGATGTGCAAGGAATCAAAGGCAAAGCGAAAACCAATAAACATTTCAAGCACACAGATCCATGCATTATTTATCATTTTTCAAGAGTTATTCTCAATTCAATCATTATCTTATCATCGACCCACAAAATGCAAGAAAAGAAGTACATGGCGTTGTTACACCTGAGTCAAGATTATATATTTCAACAATCCTTAGGACCAGTAGCCCGCAGACTTAAGGTTTCCAGCCTATATACCTTTATTATGAAGAACAAAATAAGAAACAAGACACTTCAAACAACATGAAATAAACAAACTACAAAGTTATTAAGGAAGAATGCGTTTCAAGGGTTAAGGAAACCCCATATTCTGCCATTCTTAGGTTTTTCCACAATTTTTTTTAAAATCGAAACTGATAAAGATAAAAACACATAACAACTCTAAATTACGGAAAACTAAACTCACTCATAAAATAACAAAGTTCAACAAGTCAGCAAACAAAAACAAGTTAGTTAGAATGGGTCTAAAAAGTTTAGAAGTTAGACTCCTTTTTCAGCCATTATGGATTGAAGAGATCCAGAATGCGTTTCAAGAGAACTTGAACTTTTTAAGCCACCACTCTAAAAACCGAGATTAGAAAATATTACCTGGGACGAAAGAAATAACCTGAAAAGCTCAAAAGAAACGACATGAAAAATCTCAAATAAACACACTAAAAAGAAAGCAAATAAAAACGAAGCAAACCAGCAAATAGAGATTACAGATGGAGTGTTAAATCCAGTTGACGTCTTTTATTGCCTTCTCCAAACCAATTTATTCGAGCCATTGTTGGATCAGGCGAATAGACGAATTCTTGTAGTTTGTCAATTAACTCCCCTGCAGTTGAAGCTGTAACCAGGATTTGCGTTGCTGACGATGAGATGAAATTTTTTTCTACAGTTTGATCAAGAAAGGACAACAAACCATCAAAAAAATTATTGACATTTAACAAACTGACACAATGGGGTTTCCGTTATGGAGTTCAGCTGTGCCAGAGGTGGATTTTGAAATATCTGATCTAATGCTACCATTAACCAACTATAGCAAAGCTATAAATGCATCAGATTAATACAATCATATGTGCAATACGCTCAGCATGATAGAGACCTATATACTCTTCCCGATGGGTTGCCTATGATGTATCTCGCACAGCTAATGGTTTAGGATAATGCCGAGAACTTTACTTCCTCCCAAGGATGCAGCTGTCGACACACACCCCATTAACCCAAGACTACCCCCTCCATAAATCAAATGAATACCCCTCGCAGCTTATGTCCTACCAAGATCAAGAGCTGTTGTTGTAAACTCTCCATCTTTACCAAATTGCGATCCACATAAAATACGCATATATTTTGGAATCGCCGAATTGGTGTTTTCTCCATTTCTAAAATTGCTCTAAACTTTTGCAAGACAATGATGTACGTTAGGTATTATGCGATTCAAGTGCAAGACAGGTTATACAATGACATTTGAGAATATGCAAAATGGATATATACACACGTAAAACTCTCAAATATGACACATGGGCACATAATTTCGGTGGGGGTTGCCCGATGCAGATTTATAGTCCAAAATTGAAAAATGAGATATGTTTCCGGCATGATACGGTCTTGACAAAACCTACCACACTTTGTCTCCCCCGTGAAGATGGAAAATTGGAGAGAGTACACTTTCGGCAGGGGGTTGACACTTAAACCACACAAACTTCTCCCCACGTGAAGCATGAAAATGTAGAGAGAGATATACTTCTCGGTGGATGGTGACAAAACCTCCACACTGTCTCCCACGCTGTAACTTATTATGCCATAGGGTAGTCATATGTTTTGTCAAAAATAAAACTTGAAATTAAAACAAACAAAATCAACAAACAACAACAACACAAAAACAACATTGATAATCAGATCAAACGAAACAAGAAAGAAATAAAATTCGACAACAACAACACACATTCAAATATACAGTAGTTGTGATTGTGGCTCACATCTTCCTCCTGGTTTTACGGTCCAGTAGTAACGGCTTTGGATGATTGAAAAAACCCTTCTAGAGTACGGATTTTGCTCCCATCCAGTGGTTTCTTATAAATGGGCATAACAGGGTCGTTTTTAGATCAGATTCCCTTATAACTATAGTGCAACTCCACACACGAAAAAATTGTTGTATATAGATTAAGCAATCACGCTAAACAACGTTAGATATACAAGAATGTGACTCAAGAGTTAATAAAACCTTATCCATCTGCGGACTCATTACTCAAACCATTCTTAATAAACGAAAGTTTATCTTCTCTATTCTTGGACACAAAAACCTAATGAACGACAAGTCTGGTTACAATTCCATCTAGCACATTTATAACATACTTGTAACCTTTTCGCTCTTCGTCTCTTGGCGTAGTAGCTCTTTCCTAGACCAGGCATGTATTTTGCGAGATTAATGTCCGGCTCACCGGACAATCTCACCTTGGCTTCGATAAGCCATCGGATATCAGCAGGCACATTTAGGAGCATCAATGCCCAAAGTCTAGTCATCCGTACTTTATAAATTTTAAACACAGCATTTTGAGGAAGTGTAGGGAAATATTTACGAAGGTTCGATAGAAAGATATCAGCATCCATTGAAGAGAAGAAAAGGAGAGATATTACCGATAATGCGATTGAGTTTGTTCTTCTCCCAGATATGCACGTTTCAAACCTTCGAACAATGGCTTCAACTCCCGTTTGAATGTTTCCTCAAGCTGTTGCACAACTGAACTCGAAGCACGGAATAATCAAATTAAACACAAGAAAAGAAAAGAAAAGAAAAGAAAATAGAGACACATAAAAGAAATAAAAACACAAGAGCAAACGAAAGTCAAAAACAAACAACAAAGAAACAAATGAGACAGATGGTAAAGAGAGATAAAACCTGATCAATTACGTTCGATAAAGCCTATGAGAGGAATCTCCTCGAGACACAAAAATTGATCATCATTACCTTCTTTTCTTCTTCTCTTTTTATTTATTTTTCAAAAACATTGGGTTACCCCCCAATAAGCGCCTGGTTTAACATCCTCAGCCTGACGTTATCTGCCTCACCCATCAAGATAAGTTGGCTCGTAGAGAGGTACCTCATCGATGTCCTGCATCACTGAATTCTCATAGTAAGGCTTCAACCTGTGCCCATTCACCTTGAATACTTTATCCATTTTTAAGCTCTTGATTTCCACTGCACCATGGGGGAAAACATTAGTAATAACAAAAGGTCCAACCTATCGAGATCGTAATTTACCTGGAAATAACTTGAGGCGAGAATGAAATAAAAGAACTTTCTGTCCCACTTCAAAATTCTTCCTGGAGATCATTTTATCATGAAATGCCTTAGTTTTCTCCTTGTAAATTCTAGAATTCTCATAGCATCATTTCTAAGTTCTTCCAATTCTTGCAGTTGAAGCTTCCTTTGTTCTCCAGCAGCATCCATCTCCATGTTACCAAGCTTTACTGCCCACCATGCTTTGTGTTCGACTCTACCGGAAGTGACTGGCTTACATAGACTAACCTTACGGAGACCAGACCATAGTGTCCTTGTAAGCAGTCCAGTATGCCGACCAAAGTGCATCATTAAGTCGTAGGCTCAAATCTTTTCTGTTCGGGATTCACTGTCTTCTCTTCTCTCTCGATAATGGACTTGACTTCTCAGTTGAAACTTCAACTTGCCACTAGTTTGTGATGAATGCATAGATAACTTGTGAGTGATGTATGTATATTTTCTTGAGCAAGGCTTCAATGATCGGTTGTAAAGTGTGTCCCTCTATCGCTAATCATGGCTCTTGGTGTTCCAAATCTTGCAAAAATGTTAGTTTCACAAAATCTATAACAACTTTAGAATCATTAGTTCTCGTAGCTTTTGCTTCCACCCATTTAGAAACATAATCCACAGCAAGTAAAATGTAAACATTACCAAAAGATGAAGGAAAAGGACCCATGAAATCAATACCCCACACATCAAAAATCTCGACAATAAGTATAGGGGTTGGTGGCATTTGATTTTTGGCACTTAAATTACCTGTCCTTTGACAACGGTCACAAGCTTTGCAGAACAGATCTGCATCTTTGAACAATGATGGCCAGTAGAATCCACAATCAAGAACTTTAAGGGCTGTTTTTTTTGGTCCGAAGTGACCTCCACATGCATAAGAATGACAGAAGGTTAAAATTGAATTAAATTTAGATTCAGAAACACACCTTCTTATCACTTGATCAGAACAATGCTTCCATAAGTATGGATCATCCCATATGTAATATTTGACAATGTTTTTGATCTTGTCTTTTTGAGCTCGAGTCAAGTCATGTGGTAGCTTCTTGGTAACTAAGTAATTAACAATATCTGCATACCAAGGGGCTGCTACATGTAGAGACAGCAATTGTTCATCCGGAAAACTTTCTTGTAATGGCAGTACATCCTCGTCATGGACAATGCGACTGAGATGGTCTGCAACTAAGTTTTCACTTCCCTTCTTATCTTTGATCTCCAAGTCAAATTCATGTAAAAGGAGTATCCACCTGATAAGCCTTGGTTTTGCATCTTTCTTTGTGAGCAAGTACCTCAAAGCTGCATGATCAGAATAAACGGTTACTTTAGTACCAATCAAATAAGATCGAAACTTTTCTAAAGCAAAAATAACCGCTAGCAGCTCTTTCTCAGTGGTAGAATAATTAAGTTGAGCATCATTTAAAGTCCGAGATGCGTAATAAATGGCATGTGGAATTCTGCCAATTCGTTGACCCAAAACGGCACCCACAGCATAATCACTCGCATCACACATGATCTTGAATGGATGATTCCAATTTGGAGATTTGATTATTGGAGCTGAGGTCAAGAGTTCCTTCAGTTTCTCAAATGCCTCTTTGCATTTCTCATCAAATTCAAAGGCCACATCATTTTGCAATAATCTGCATAGAGGCAATGCTATCTTCTAGAAGTCTTTGATGTATCGACGATAGAAACATGCATGACCGAGAAAAGAATGAATATCCCGCACACTTGTGGGAAGGGGTAAGGAACATATAAGCTCTATCTTAGATTTATCAACTTCTATACCCTTAGCAGAAATAACATGTCCCAAAACTATACCCTGATCTACCATAAAGTGACATTTTTCCCAATTTAGAACAAGGTTAGTTTCCATACATCTTTGAAGTATAAGTGTAAGGTTCTCAAGGCATTTATCAAAAGAATCACCAAAAACACTAAAGTCATCCATAAATACCTCAATGATGTTATCAACATAATCAGAGAAAATACTTACCATACACCTTTGAAAAGTGGCAGGGGCATTGCAAAGACCGAACTGCATGCGTCGATACGCAAATGTACCAAATGGGCATGTAAATGTAGTTTTCTCTTGATCTTCAGGGGCAATGACAATCTGATTATATCCTGAATAGCCATCAAGAAAACAATAATGAAGATGACTGCTAATCTCTCCAGCATTTGATCAATGAATGGCAAAGGAAATGCTCCTTGCGAGTTGCCAGATTGAGCTTTCGATAATCAATACAAACTCGCATCCGGGTTTGATACACGAGTGGGAACTAGCTCATTATTGTCATTCTTAACCACCGTAACACCGGATTTCTTTGGAACGACTTGGACTGGACTTACCCACTTGCTATCCGAAATTGGATAAATCACACCCACATCTAACAATTTCAGGATTTCTTTCTTGACAACTTCCATCATTGGAGGATTCAACCTCCGCTGTGCTTCTTGAGTGGGCTTGGATCCTTCTTCTAATAAGATACGGTGCATGCATATGGTTGGGCTAATACCTTTGATGTCAGTAATTGTCCACCCAATGGCTGTTTTGTGATCTCGAAGCACTCGAATGAGTTTCTCTTCTTGTAATGGTGTAAGGCCCTTGGCTATTATGACTGGCAAAGTACCTTCTCACCAAGAATAATACTTCAAATGTTCTGGAAGAGGCTTAAGGCTCCAAGGAGGGGCTTTCATCACAGAAGGAAAGAATTTTCTCATTAGATAAGGCCATTTCAATGTACGAAACATGATCATACCTGTGTGTGGTGATAGTTTAATAGTCTCATCCAAGCTTGCCACAGCTTCCTTCACTTCTTTAGACATTTGTATCAAAATTCTTGATTCCTTAGAATTTTCTGTCCCTATGTGCTCACTAATAGCTACATCCAATCCATTCTTGCAAGTTAACTCAAAACATTGTTGTGGCATAGAATCAGTAACGTCAACTACAAAAACAGAATATAAGTCACTAGGGTACCTCATTACCTCAAAAAATATTGAAAACGGATCACCTTGCCATCAAACACTAGTGAGAGTGCCATAATGAGCATCAATCTTGATTCTAGCATTTTTCGAGAATGGCCTCCCTAAAAGAATCGGTGTTGGATTAGGAGATGTCTCATCCTCTATTTTAAGGACATAGAAGTCTGCTGAGAAAAACAATTGATTCACCTGCACAAGCACATCTTCCACAACTCTTTTGGGATATGCATTAAAATGATCAGCAAGTTGAATGGTAATACCAGTTTTTGCAAAAGGTCCAAGATTTAAAGAAGCATAAATGGAATATGGTATGATGTTAATAGATGCTTCTAAATCTAACATAACTCTTTCAAACTTGGTTTTACCAATGGTGCATGGCATGGTGAACGTACCTGGATCTTTGCACTTTGGAGGAATTTTCCTTTGCAATACAGCTGAAACATCTTCCCCCACACTTACTTTCTCATTTCTTTTTAACTTTCTTTTGCTGGTGCATAACTCCTTGAGATATTTTGTATAATGAGGTACTTGCTCGATAGCATTCAGAAGTGGTATATTTACCTCGATTTTGTGAGAAGTTTCTAGGATTTCTTGTTCTTGTTCCTCCTTCGATTTTGCAAATCTACTAGGAAAAAGTGGAGGAGAAACATATGAAGGAATGGGAGTTATAGGATTTACCTGAGAAGTCCGTGTTTTGTTCATGGTGGAAGTGGTGTCATCTCCTTCATCAGTTTGTGATTTCTTTGGCAGGACATCTAATTGCTCTCCATTTTGCAAAGTTATCACACAAGAATTCTCTCTTGGATTGATCACCGTTCGACAAGATAATTTTTCTGAGCCTTGCCCCTCGAATTTGCTCATGCTAGTGGCCAATTGTCCCATTTGATTTGCCAGGTTTTGGATACTTGCCCCAGTTTCCTGCTGGAATTGTATTGTGTTAGTGGCAAGTACATTAACAATATCTTGGAGTGACATACCTGAGTTTTCTGGAGCTGGTTGTGGTGCTAGTTGTGGCATTGGTGGTGGTTGCATTTGAAATGGTTGTTGCACTCTAGGTTGATTAAAACCTTGTGGCCGATTTGGTATGGCATTTGGGGCGATTGGTTGATGATTCCAGTAATTAAAATTATGGTGATCTCCCCATCCGGCATTGTAAGTATTAGAGAAGGGATCATACCATTGCCTTGATTGTCCTGGAAATCCACCCATGGCATTGGCTTATTCCATATCTTTTTCTTGTAAAGTTGGATACATGTCCATTAGATGCTCCATGGTAGAATATACCCCACATGCATAAGATTTCTGCATATGTCCTACAGCCATGTTTTCCACAAGAGAGGTTAGCTCAGAAAAGATGTTGTTCAATGTTTTTTTTGTTTTTTTTTTTTTTTTGTTTTTCTGAGTGCTTACCTCATTTACACTCCAATATTATTGTGGCTCAAATTGGCTACTGAATTGTTGGAAATTTACTGCCATGTCGCCTAAACACAAACAATCAGACAAACAATCAGAAAAGAAAAACAAAAAAAATACGAATCAACAATGAAAAAAAATAACAAATCGATTAGAAATTCAATCCCCGGCAACGGCGCCAAAAACTTGATGCGTTCGAAACTAGCAAGTATACTAGTCGCACAAGTAATAAAGTAATGAGTAAGATATCATTCCCACGAGGATTGGTTCTAATTGAATTTGTTATTCGAAAGCCACAATAAACTAAATAAGGGGGGTTTTGTTGGTTGATTAACTAGATAAAATATTAATGCAAGTAAAGAATAACAAAACAGAAAGTTAATTTGAGTGAAAACTCAATGAGAGAAACCTTGTTAAGGGATCCTTCTCTGCCACAAGATATGGATTTGCTAATTAATCATAGAATTGTCATCCAATTACACCATTGAAATTATCAACCGTAGATAACAACAAGCTCTGTTCTCCCAATCTTTCCTTACTTTGTTGTTAAACAAAACAGGCTCTTTATTTAATCTCTATCCATTAAACAACCTAGAACAAGCTCTCTAAATTTAATTCAATGATGCATTACGATAAGAAAGATAGGTTGATCTAAGCAATAATCACACAAGTTCGGATTATTTAACCTAGGTTGTATTTCCAATTGCAATCTCTGATCACAATTTTTGCTACTAATGATTAGAAATTCAAGACAATTACGGATCAAGATTTCTAGTCTAGCAATAGACAACAACCAGATTATATTCAGTTGGCCATTCGAAATACAATCCAGCAAGCAATCATAAGCATTAGATATAGGAAAATACAAGCAAATTCAATTAGAGAATTGGATAACAACTTCTTGCACAATCAACTTACAAAAACCATATCAGGGGCTTTGAAATCACCCTCAACCAATTCAGTTACACATGTTTAAGAACGTGGTAAATACAATACAACATGGAGACATTCCAGAAAATGAAAGGGAAGGAAAAACTTAGCAAATTTGATGTAATTCTCTTTGGATTGTAGTTCTTCCTCTTTCCAAGCTTCCTTTCTCCTTCAAGAACCCCAGGAGATGAAAGAATTCCAGAGCTGCAGCCTCCTCCACGTTCTCCCCTCTTCAAGTTATGAAATAAAACCCTAAAATGTGTTTAAATACTCTGCTATAGTAACGTGCTACAGTGTCCCGTATTATACATGCTACAGTGATGTGTGGAATTACATTTCTACACTTCTTACACTGTTTTGATTACAACTTTCGGTACACTGAATGGATTCATAAACCGTAAATTTCTCCACAAAGTAGACTTTGAGAGCTTTTCAACGGTATATGATATGTCATCGGGTTCATTGTATATCAATACAATTAAATCCGAGAAGATGGTTGACTAGCAGAGGTGAAAATGACGGGTTTTACTCCATTTTTGTGCAAGTTGCTCCAAAACTCCTACAAACATCAAAACCACACAAAAACATAAAAATATCAAGGAAAATAGCAAAGAAACATGGATGAATTGATATGAAAATGATATATAAATAGACACTTATCACTTAAAGATTATTAATCTATTATAAATTATTAAAAATATTCATCATATATCAGTTTAATATAACTAAAAAATTCAAACGTTGTCATTATTTAAAAAAAATATATTTAATTTAACAATTTATAGAGGTAAAACAAAACAAATTTTGAACTTGGTTGTTGTATTTAACACATAACAACAAAACCCTATAAATAATATAGTTTTGTATGTTTACCTTACCTCATAAAAAAAAAATCATTAATGAGGAATAAGGAATAAATAGGAGATGATGAATAAAAAAAATTATGATTTTTGTGTAAGAAGAAAAGCAGAATTCTTGACAGTATTGAAATATTTTTAATAAATAAAGTTGAGTTTTTTTAAAGAAAAACCATATATATATATATAGAAAGGGTTTTTTGTGTATTTTATAAAATATACTTATAAATTTTAATTTGTAGATATATCTTAAATAAATTGTGGCTTAAAGAGGGATTTATAGGGGGTTTATATAGCAATACTCTGGGTTGGTTTTAGCATTGGGAAACCTAAAGCTTAAGGAAGTCTGGGTCCCACCAAACCTAAAAGAAAAATTAAACAATTTTTTAAATGATATGTTAAATCTGTAATATATATTGGATTTCACTATTTCGAGGAGTCCACCACCACTTCATGGTCATCATCCAATCATAATTATATTTCTAATCATAGTAATTATTCAAAACAAATCATACAAAATCATAAACAAGGCTATGAACTAAGATCATGGCACTTCTACCTAGTTTGATGATTCTATCATGGTATTCTTTTCGAAGCATGACGATTTTAGCCTATTCAAAGCAATTATAATAAGGAAAAATTGAGAAAATAGACACAATTAGGGGGTTTAGTTGAAAAATAGACACATCCTGAAAAATTTTCATGCCATAGACACTTTCTTGACAAAAAAACTCAAATACCCTTTGAAATTCAATTTATTCCTGAACTCTTTATTTCCCTCTTTCCTTCACTTACTATCATATTTCAATAACCGTGTCCTATTTTCATAACCATCCATCTGTTGTTGTCTAGCTTCCAATACACTGTCAAAAGCGCAGTCTGAATGCAAGAGGAACGAGAAACTTATTCTAAATTTGGGGATTTGAGGCAGATTTTAGGGATTTTGAATTTGAGGATTTGAGTTTGAGTTCGTATTTTGTATTTATTCTGTGTTTGCGGGGATAAATGAAGTGTTATTTGGTTGATTTTTTGGTTTAATGTGTGTAAAAATGGTGAAAATCAACTCGTTTCTTTGTGATGAAGAAGACACTCAATAGTCGAGTTGTGTCGGATGCAAGTAATGTCGAGTGTCGAGTTGTGTCGGATGTAAATAATGTCGAGTGTCGAGTTATGTCGGATGCAAGTAATGTCGAGTGTCGAGTTGTTTCGAGTTGTGTCGGATGCAAGTAATGTCGAGTATCGAGTTGTGTCGGATGAAATAATGTCGAGTGTCGAGTTGTGTCGGATGTAAGAATGTCGAGTGTCGAGTTATGTCAGATGCAAGAATGTCGAGTGTCGAGCGTCTGTCCAGCAAGCGCAAGTCTTCACGCGATAGTTTGTAAGTAATCGGATGCAAGTAATTTCTTTTTAGTCCCCATAGTTTATAATTTGACCATTTCATACCCGAAAAGTGTGTTGGATGTAAGTAATCAGATGCAAGTAATTTCAAAGGGGGTATTTGAGTCTTTTTCTCAAGAAAGTGTCTATGGCATGAAAATTTTTCAGGATGTGTTCATTTTTCAACTAGGCCCCTTAATTGTGTCTGTTTTCTCAATTTTCCCTTATAATAAATCATAGCATTTCTAGTCTAATTCATGGCTTTTCTAGCCTAATTTCATCAATCATGTCAAAACATGACATATTCTAGCCTAATTCAATCAATCAGGATAAACATGGCAATTTCAATCAATCAAGACAAAACATATTCTCTCCCTATTCAAGCAATCTAAGTACACATGGAAATTCTTGCCTAATTCTATGCTATTTTTCTAGCATTATTCAAAGCAATCATAAGTTTGAATCCTAATCATTATTCTAACCATTTGCTCTTAAGCATGATTCTAAGCAAGAAATAAAGAAAAAAAATCCCTATCCATGTTTCTAAATAAGGAAAGGATCAATGACTTACCTTAATAAGTATTTCCACCTTGCAAAACAAATAAAAGGTTAAACAATTCTATAAAACCCCTAATCATGCTTCTAAGCATCAAAACAAAACTAATCATGCTTATTCTAAACATAAACAATTCTGCACATGCTTATTCTAAAACAAGAAAATTAAACAAGAAAAGAGGAGGGAGAAGAGAGAATTGCTCTCAAGATGTACCAACCTTTTCGGATTTAGAGTAATAAGAACACCTAAAAAATATTTACTAGAGGAAGAGAAGAGATTTCTTGATGCCTTTGAAAGTAAGGAGAGCAGGTGTTTTTATAGTTGAGGGTGTGAATTAAAAAGGAAAGAAAATCAGAAACTTTCCAAAATTTTTCAAAGGAGTGCCGGCCAGCTGTGGGAGGATAGGTGGCTAGTGGTTCCCCCACAACCGGCTAGTGGTGGCCTACCAAACCCCGTTGTTCTCTCTGCATTCCAAAATTCGATCGCATATAACTTTTTGAGCTTAACTCCAATTTGCAATCCATAAAATTTTATAAGACTAGACATCTATAGCTTTGCAACGATATCTGACTCATCCCCAGATTCCTTTTGGATTGATTTTTGTGAATTTCAAAGTTATGTGTTAGTTTTCAAAGCTTCTGGTTGGTTTCTTCTCAACTCACTTCTCTTTGCAACCAAGGCCATTTTGGTCATTTCTATTGCTTAACACTTCTGTGTTTCATCATCAAGCCTAAAAAACCAAGTGTCTACAATACCAAAATAGGAATGCAAGGCCAAATAGTAGAAGATGCCTTTTGATAGGTGTCTATTTATGTATTACTTTTATATCAATTCGTCCATGTTTCTTTGCTATATTCCGTGGTATTTTTATGTTTTTGTGTGTTTTGATGTTTGTAGGAGTTTTGGAGCAACTTGCACAAAAATGGAGTAAAACCCTTCATTTTCACCTCTGCTAGTCAGTGATCTTCTCGGATTTAATTGTATTGATATACAATGAACCCGGCGACATATTATATACCGTTGGAAAGCTCTCGAAGTCTATTTTCTGGAGAAATTTACGGTTTATAAATCCATTCAGTGTACCAAAAGTTGTAATCAAAACAGTGTGAGATGTATAGACATATAATTCCACAAGCCACTGTAGCATGTATAATACGGGGCACTGTAGCAAGTCACTGTAGCAGAGTATTTAAACACATTTTAGGGTTTTATTTTCATAACTTGAAGAGGGGAGAACGTGGAGGAGGCTGCATCTTTGGATTTCTCTCATCTCTTGGAGTTCTTGAAGGAGATTGAAGGCTTGGAAAGAGGAAGAACTACAATCCTAAGAGATTTCATCAAATTTGCTAAGTTTTCCCTTTCCCTTTCATTTTCTGGAATGTCTCCATATTGTATTGTATTTGTATTCTATCTGAATATGTGTAACTAAATCTGAATTGGTTGAGGGTGATTTCAAAGCCCTTGATATGGTTTTTATGAATTGATTGTGCAAGGAATTGTTATCCAATTCTCTAATTGAAGTTGCTTGTATTTTCCATGTTTAATGCTTATGATTGCTTGCTGGATTGTATTTGGGTGGCCAATTGAGTAAAATCTGGTTGTTATCTATTGCTAGACTAGAAATCTTGATCCGTAATTGTCTTGAATTTCTAATCATTATAGCAAAATTGTGATCAGAGATTGCAATTGGAGAATATAACCTAAGTTAAATAATCCGAGCTTGTGTGTTTATTGCTTAGATCAACTTATCTTTCTTATCATAATGCATCCATTGAATTAAACTCAGAGAGCTTGTTCTAGGTTGTTTAATGGATAGAGATTAAATAAAGAGCTTGTTTTATTTAACAACAAAGTAAGGAAAGGTTGGGATAACAGAGCTTGTTGTTATCTACGGTTGATAACTTCAATGCTGTAATTGGATGACAATTCTACGATTAATTCGCAAATCCATATCTTGTGGTAGAGAAAGATCCCTTAACCAGATTTCTCTCATTGATCTTTTATTCAAATTAACTTCTGTTTTGTTATTCTTAATTTGCATTCTTATTTTACTTAGTTAATCATTCAACAAAACCCCCCCCCATTTAGTTAATTGGTGCTGGAAATAACAAATTCAATTAGAATCAATCCTCGTGGGAACGATATCTTACTTATCACTTTATTACTTGTGCGACTAGTATACTTGCTAGTTTCGAACGCATCAAGTTTTTGGTGCCGTTGCCGGGATTGATTTTCTAATCGATTTGTTATTTTGTTTTCATTGTTGATTCATATTTTTGTTTTTTTTTCTTTTCTGATTGTTTGTGTTTAGACAACATGGCAGTAAACTTCTATCAATTCAGTAGCGGATTTGAGCCACAAGTACCATGGAGATTAAATGAGGTAAGCACTCCGAACATTGAACAACAACTTTCTGAGCTAACCTCTCTTGTGGAAAATATGGCTGCAGGAGATATGCAAAAATCTTATGAATGTGGGATATATTCTACGATGGAGCTGGTTGACCCACGTATGCAAACCCCAAGAGGGGGAGTGAATTGGGGTTTTTTTTATCAAAACTGATTTAGCAAACTTTGCTGGAAAATCAAAATTAATAACTCTTTCTTTGAGAATGAAGGTGAAGAAGATGATTAGAATTTATCAAAGATGCAATCAAAAGAATAATTAATGATGAACAATCACAGTGGCAAGGTAAATGTAAAGAGGAAGGATAGAGAGAGTGCGAAACTTCAATTACGTGGTTCGGCCAACCTTGCCTACGTCCACGGGCTCCTAGCTTCCCACGAGCTAAGGCTTTCCACTAAGTGTTAGAATCTTAACACTTGCCTTGATGAAACAACCTCACCAAGACTTTTTCCTTCAACCCTTGATAACACCACACCAAGATTCTTCTTGATGAACAACCTCACCAAGGCAACTTCTTTCAACTCTTGATAACACCACACCAAGAGTTCTTCTTGATGAACAACCTCACCAAGGCAACTTCCTTCAACTCTTGATAACACCACACCAAGACTTCTTCTTGATGAACAACCTCACCAAGGCAACTTCCTTCAACTCTTGATAACACACAACAAGAGTTCTCTCAAGGATAACTATATCCTTTACAATAAATTCATCTCCTCTCACCCATACAAGAACAAAGAATAATTTTTTAACAACAAAAGTAATAACTCTCTTCAAAGAGTAGATAAATAATATAAAACTTTTTAGACTTGATACTTCTCTGATTGCTTTTTGCTTGCTAAAATGCTTCTCTTGCACTACTTGAATGCATGTGAGAATGGCTCCTTTTATAGGCAAATGAGATGAACTTAATCAAGTGAAGACACCATCTCCAAATTTTCTGCCCCCCATAAAAACCGTAATCTTGTCTGCCATTTTTGTCAATGTTCCGTTTGAAATTTGAAAATCTGTAAAACATAAAAGATCTGCACATTTAAATAAGCTTTCCAACGCATCAAGAACCAAGTCATTTGGATATCTGTAGCTCAAGATATGGCCAAAACACCATGCGGTGCTCATGTGACTTGATTTTTCCTCCATGTGTCAGTCCACCGACTTGAATGATAATTCTGTCAGCCTTCCGTTTGAAATTTGAATTTCTTCAAAACATAAAAGATCTTTATATTTTAATAATCTTTCCAAAACATTAAGATTCAAAGCAATTGGATATCTCTATCTTAGATAATGGCCATAAAACCAGTTCGTGCTCATGTGATTTTGATTTTTCTATTTTGGTGTCATCCACCGAATTGCTGTCAATTATGTCGGCCTTCTGTTTGAAATTTGAATTTTTTCAAAACATATGAAATGTTCTTCATTAAGTCATCTTTCGAATGCCATAAGAATCAAGTCATTTTGTTTTTCTAGCTCAAGATATGTCCAAAGGAGTATTCGGTGCTCATGTCAGCTGCTTCCATTTGTCTTTCAAATTGCATGATGATTTGGACAACCTTGCACTTGAAATTTGAATTTCATTAAACATATGAAATGTTATAAATTGAGTAAGCTTTCCAAAGGCTCAAGAATCACGTCATTTGGATATTTGTAGAGATATATATGACCAATTGATTGAACATTGCTCATATGTCACATTCCTTGAGTTAATCCTTGTTCTTAAGCTTTGGTACCTTTAACATGTAGTCTTCTCCTTAGCTTCAACACTTCATTTTAATAAGCCTCTTCTTGATTTTAAAATTATTTCAATTGATCTTACTCTTGCACATAAATAAACATGTTAGTAAATCGCAATGATCAATGTGTATTGTTATCAATCAAAATTAATCATGTAGGCTTGGCTAACAGGACATCCATCGACATGTTATCCAACTTTACAAGAATGAATAATATGCACAAACAGCCCATGGGTGATTTTTTTCCAGACAAACAAGCAATGGTATGTCCTTTCCTCTAAAACACTTACAATGCTGGATGGGAAGATCACCATAATTTCAGTTACTGGAATCATCAACAAATCACTCCAAATGTGATACCAAATCGGCCACAAGGTTTCAATCAACCTAGAGTGTAGCAACCTTTTCAAATGCCACCACCACCAATGCCACATCCAGCACCGCAACCAGCTTCACAAAACTCAGGTATGTCTCTCCATGACATTGTTAATGCACTTGCCACTAACACAATGCAATTCCAGCAGGAAACTGGGGCAAGTATCCAAAACCTGGCAAATCAAATGGGACAATTGGCTACTAGCATGAGCAAATTTGAGGGCCAAGACTTAGAAAAATTATCTTCTCAAACGGTGATCAATCCAAGAGAGACTGCTAGTGCAATAACTTCACGAAGTGGAGAGCAATTATATGTCTTGCCAGGGAAATCACAAACTGATGAAGGAGATGACACCACTTCCATCATGAACAAAACATTGACTTCTCAGGTAAATCTGATAACTCCCATTCCTTCATATGTTACTCCTCCACTTTTTCCTAGTAGATTTGCAAAATCGAAGAAGGAGGAACAAGAACAGAAAATCTTGGAAACTTCTCTCAAAATTGAGGTAAATATACCACTTCTGGATGCTATCGAGCAAGTACCTTGTTATACAAAATGTCTCAAGGAGTTATGCAACAGCAAGAGGAAGTTAAAAGGAAATGAGAAAGTAAGCGTGGGGGAAAATGTTTCAGCTGTTTTACAACGAAAAATTCCTCCGAAATACAAAGATTCAGGTACGTTCACCATTACATGCACCATTGGTAAAACTAAGTTTGAAAGAGCTACGTTCGATTTAGAAGCATTTATTAACATCATGCCATATTCTATTTATGCTTCTTTAAATCTTGGACCTTTTGTGGAAATTGGTATTACCATTCAAATTGCTGATCGTTTTAATGCATATACCAAAAGAGTTGTGGAAGATGTGCTTGTGCAGGTGAATCAATTGGTTTTCCCAGCAGACTCTTATGTTCTTGAAATAGAGGATGAGACATCTCCTATCCAACACCGATTCTTTTAGGGAGACCATTCTCGAAAACTGCTAGAACCAAGATTGATGTTCATGATGGCACTCTCACCATAGTGTTTGATGGCAAGGTGATCCCTTTCAATATTTTTGAGGCAATTAGGTACCCTACTGATACATTCTGTTTTGCAATGATGGTGATTATTTGCCACAACAAGTTTGAGTTAACTTGCAAGAATGGAGTGGATGTTGCGATAGGAACACATAAGGATAGAAAGTTTCAAAGAACCAAGAAAGCTGATAAAAGTGTCTAAAGAAGTGGAGGAAGCTGTGACAAGCTTGGATGAGACTATAGCTATCACCACAAATAGGTATGATGTTTCGTACATTGAATTGCCTTTATATAATGAAAAACTTCTTCCTTCTGTGATGAAAGCCAATACCTTGGAGCTTAAGTCACTTCCAGATCATTTGAATCAGGATCTCTTGAGCCCAAAATAGCTATTGAGTGGACAATTGTTGACATCAAAGCCCATCCATATGCATAGGGACCGTATCTTGTTAGAAAGGATCCAAGCCATTAGAGAAGCACAACGGAAATGGATCCTCCCTGAGGAACCAAACGTCAGGTGAGGACGTTAAACCAAGCGCTTATTGGGAGGCAACCCAATGTTTTTGAAAAAAAAAAAAGAAAAATAAAATGAGGTAATTAATGATCGATTTTGTGTCCGAGGAGATTCCTTAATAGCCATCAAATTGATCAGGTTTTATCTCTCTTTGTCATCTGTCTTATTTGTTTTTATATTTCTTTTACTTGTTTTTGACTTTTGTTTGCTATTGTGTTGTTATCTCTTTTATGTGTCTTTAGTTTCGTTTCAGCTCTTTTCTTTTCCGTTCTTTTGTTTAATTTGATTACTCTGTGCTTTGAGCTCATTTGTGCAGCAGCTTTGGAAACATCAAAGGAAGTGAAGTCATTCGCCAAAGGTTGAAACGTGCAATCTTGAGAAAAACAAACTCGATCGCATTATCGGTAATATCTCTTCTTTTCTCCTCTTCAATGGATGCCGATATCTTTTTTTCGAACCTTCGTAAATATTTTCCTTCACTTCCTCAAAATGCTGTGTTTAAAATTTATAAAGTACGGATGACTAGACTTTGGGCATTGATGTTCCTAAATGTGCCTGCTGATATCCGATGGCTTATCGAAGCCAAGGTAAGATTGTCCGGTGAACCGGACATTAATCTCGCAAAATACATGCCTGGTCTAGGAAAGAGCTACTACACCAAGAGGCGAAGAGCAAAAAGGTTACAAGTATGTTATAAATGTGCTACATGGAATTGTAACCAGACTTGTCGTTCATTAGGTTTTGCGTCCAGGAATAGAGAAGATAAAATTTCAATTATTAAGAATGGTTTGAGTAATGAGTCGCTGGATAATGTTTTGTTAACTCTCGAGTCACATTCTTGTGGACTGGTTCAGCGTGAATTGCTTAATCTATGGACACAATTTCGTGATGAATTGCAGTGTTATAGTCTAGGGAATCTGACTAAAAACGACCCTGTGTGCCAGTTTATAAGAAAACTGGATGGGAAGCAAATCCTCGACTCATAGAAGGCGTTTCAGCCGTTACTGGACGTAAAACCAGAGGAAGATGTGAGCCACAATCACAACTACTTGTATATTTGAATGTGTGTTGTTGTGTCGAATTTTATTTCTTTCTTGTTTCGTTTGATCTGATTATCAATGTTGTTTTTGTGTTGTTGCTGTTTGTTGATTTTGTTTGTTTTAATTTCAAGTTTTCTTTTTGACAAACCAGATGACTACCCATGATATAAGCACACGTGAAAGACAAGTGTGGAGGTTTTGTCAACCTCCGCCGAAAGTATATCTTTACTTTTCATGCTTCACGTGGGAGACAAGTGTGGCGGTTGTGTCAAACCCCATCGAAAGTATATCTCTAATTGTCATGCTTCACGTGGGAGACAAGTGTGGTGGTTTTTTCAAACCCCACCGAAAGTTTATCTCCATTTTCATGCACACGTGGGCGACAAGTGTGGAGGTTTTGTCAAACCCCACTGAAAGCATATCTATTTTTTCAAATCTCGGGGCGATAAATCTGCATCGAGCAACCCCCACCGAAATTATGTCCCCATTTATCAAATTTGAGAGTTTTATGTGTGTATATATCTATTCTCCATATTTTCAAATGTCATTATTATAACCTGTCTTACACTTGAAAAGCATATTACCTAACTGCATCATTGTCTTACACAAGGTTAGAGCACTTGTAGACATGGAGAAAACACCAATTCGGCGATTCCAAACTATATGCGTATTTTGTAGATCGCAATTTGGTAAAGATGGAGAGTTTACAACAGCAGCTCTTGATCTTGGTAGGACATTAGCTGCGAGGGGTATTCATTTGATTTATGGAGGGGTAGTCTTGGGTTAATGGGGTGTGTGTCAACAGCTGCATCCCTAGGAGGGAGCAAAGTTCTCGGCATTATCCCTAAACCATTAGCTGTACGAGATATCGTAGGCAACACAATCGGGGAAGAGTTACAGGTCTCTAGTATGCATGAGCGTATTGCACATATGGTTGTTAAGTTCGATGCATTTATAGCTTTACCGGGTGGTTATGGTACATTAGAGGAGATATTTCAAATCACCTCTTGGGCACAGCTAAACATCCATCGGAAACCCATTGGTTTGTTAAATGTCAATAATTTTTTTGATGGTTTGTTGTCTTTCTTGATCAAGCAGTAGAAAAAAACTTCATCTCACAGTCGGCGAGGCAAATCCTGGTTACAGCTTCAACTGCAGGGGAGTTTAATTGACCAACTACAAGAATTCGTCTATTCGCCTGATCCAACAACAGCTCGGATTGATTGGTTTGGAGAAGGCAATAAGAGGCGTAAACTGGATTTAACACTCCATCTGTAATCTCTATTGCTGGTTTGCTTCGTTTTTGTTTGCTTTCTTTTTATTGTGTTTATTTGAAGTTTTTCATGTTATTTATTTTGAGATTTTTCAGGTGGTTTCTTTCCTCCCAGGTAATATTTTCTAATCTCGGTTTTTAGAGTGGTGGCTTAAAAAGTTCAAGTTCTCTTGAAACGCATTCTGGATCTCTTCAATCCATAAGGCTGAATAAGGAGGCTAACTTCTAAAACTTTTAGGTCCCTTCTACGCTTGTTTTTGTTTGCTGGCTTGTTGACTTTGTTATTCTATGAGTAAGTTTAGTTTATTAATTTAGAAGTTGTGTTATGGTTTTTTGTCTTTATCAGTTCGATTAAAAAAAAAATTGTGGAAAAAAGTTGAGAATGGCAGAATATGGGGTTTTCTTTAACCCTTGAAACGCATTCTCTCGACATAAATCTGTAGTTTGTTTATTTCATGTTGTTTGAAGTGTCTTGTATCGTGTTTTGTTCTTTCATAATAAAGGTATATAGGCTGGAAACCTTAAGTCTGCGGGCTACTGGTCCTAAGGATTGTTGAAATATACAATCTTGACTCAGGTGTAAACAATGCCACGTACCTCTTTTCTTGCATTTTGTGGGTCGATGATAAGATAATGATTGAATTAAGAATAAACAAACTCTTCGGAACAATGCTAAAAACGATGCATGATCTGTGTTGCTTGAAATGGTTTAATTAGCTTGCTTTACTGATTCATTGCACAAAATGAGCACCGAGCCATTATCACGAGTATTTGTTTACATAGAGAAAGTTTAGGTTAATTTAAGGTTTCTTCAGATTTTAATGAATCTAGGAAATGTTTGAATGGTCACTCGAGGCGAAAATCCTAGACTGTGCAACCATTAGGGAAATGCTTTAGCATTTTGGATCGTTTGAGCCTTAAGAGCCAACCTTGACTAAAATTAATCCCTAGTTACCCCTTTGAGCCTCTGTAAACCTTTTTCTTTGTTAACTCACTAAAAGAGTTCCTAACCTTAATTGAATTTGTTCCAAACAGTTTATCCCTTACCTATGAGCATGTAAATCATTCGCAATTACATTTGAGCTATGTTCTGGTTTTGGGAAGTTAGAGGAGGTTGGATTGTGCCATGAGCAATGCAAGTGAGTTTTATTATGTTTGTAAAAAAAAAAAAAAAAAAGAGAAAAAAAAAAATCTGTACTTATCTTCCACGTACTTAAACATTGAGGACAATGTATTGTTTAAGTGTGGGGGAGTGGAATTGCAGTTAAAAAAAAAAATAAAAGAAAAAGAAAAGAAAAAGAGTTCTATACCCTTGGGTGTTCTTAAAAAGAATGAAACACCAAAGTGTGGGGGTGTAGTTTCTTTTGTTTTCTACAAAAAAAGAAAAGGAAGAGAAAAAAAGTGATTCGAGTGAATAAGTTTGGGGGAGTAATTGATGAATAAAATAAAGTTTTTATAGGGCTTGAGCTCTACATAATCTTGAATGATTTATGTGTTTGTGGGTGATTTGAGCCAAATTATTATCCTTTATCATACCTTCACCCAAGCCAAACGTTACAAGCTTAATAAAGTCCTACTTGATCCTTGGTGTTGTGCATGTCTACATTAGTGGAGAGTGACTTGAAAAGCAGGCCTATGGAGTTCATTTATACACACATCTTCAATATTAAATATGATTCATTTTTATGCATAAACTCATCCGGGTTACAAGTGATTAGGTGAGAATGGCTCTACACACACACACTTGAGGAATTGAAGTGAAGCGAAACTAATTTTGAGATAAAATTCTTGATCAAGTGCATTATTTTGAAGTTTTCCTTGGGTTATAATTAAGTACAATCTTTGAGGCCTATTTGCAAGTTGAAGCATTTGTGTGTTTTAATTTTTCTCTGATTCTGTTTCGGTTTAGTTTTGTTTCGTATCATTTTAGTTGCTCGAGGACTAGCAAAGTCTAAGTGTGGGGGAATTTGATAGGTGTCTATTTATGTATTACTTTTATATCAATTCGTCCATGTTTCTTTGCTATATTCCGTGGTATTTTTATGTTTTTGTGTGGTTTTGATGTTTGTAGAAGTTTTGGAGCAACTTGCACAAAAATGGAGTAAAACCCTTCATTTTCACCTCTGCTAGTCAGTGATCTTCTCGGATTTAATTGTATTGATATACAATGAACCCGATCACATATTATATACCGTTGGAAAGCTCTCGAAGTCTATTTTCTGGAGAAATTTACGGTTTATAAATCCATTCAGTGTACCAAAAGTTCTAATCAAAACAGTGTAAGATGTATAGAAATATAATTCCACAAGTCACTGTAGCATGTATAATACGGGGCACTGTAGCAATTCACTGTAGCAAAGTATTTAAACACATTTTAGGGTTTTATTTTCATAACTTGAAGAGGGGAGAACGTGGTGGAGGCTGCAGCTCTGGAATTCTTTCATCTCTTGGAGTTCTTGAAGGAGAAAGGAAGCTTGGAAAGAGGAAGAACTACAATCCAAAGAGAATTACATCAAATTTGCTAAGTTTTTCCCTTCCCTTTCATTTTCTGGAATATCTCCATGTTGTATTGTATTTACCACGTTCTTAAACATGTGTAACTGAATCTGAATTGGTTGAGGGTGATTTCAAAGCCCCTGATATGGTTTTTGTAAGTTGATTGTGCAAGAAGTTGTTATCCAATTCTCTAATTGAAGTTGCTTGTATTTTCCTATATCTAATGCTTATGATTGCTTGATGGATTGTATTTCAAATGGCCAACTGAATATAATCTGGTTGTTGTCTATTGCTAGACTAGAAATCTTGATCCGTAATTGTCTTGAATTTCTAATCCTTAGTAGCAAAATTGTGATCAGAGATTGCAATTGGAGAATACAACCTAAGTTAAATAATCCGAGCTTGTGTGTTTATTGCTTAGATCAACCTATCTTTCTTATCGTAATGCATCCATTGAATTAAATTTAGAGAGCTTGTTCTAGGTTGTTTAATGGATAGAGATTAAATAAAGAGCCTGTTTTATTTAACAACAAAGTAAGGAAAGATTGGGATAACAGAGCTTGTTGTTATCTACGGTTGATAATTTCAATGGTGTAATTGGATGACAATTCTATGATTAATTAGCAAATCCATATCTTGTGGCAGAGAAGGATCCCTTAACCAGGTTTCTTTCATTGAGTTTTCACTCAAATTAACTTTTTGTTTTGTTATTCTTTACTTGCATTAATATTTCATCTAGTTAATCAATCAACAAAACCCCCCTCATTTAGTTTATTGTTGCTTTCAAATAACAAATTCAATTAGAATCAATCCTCGTGGGAACGATATCTTACTCATCACTTTATTACTTGTGCGACTAGTATACTTGCTAGTTTCGAACGCATCAGATCCTCTTAACTTCCACATGGTTATCAATTGTCTTACCAAAACTAAGGTTAGTAATAGACTTAACTTCTTCATTATGAACATTAGAATGATGATCCTATTTCATACTGGACCTTGGGATCAGGAACTGGCTGACTAGGTAATTTTTCTCTCTCTTTCTCTCTCCCTCTCTTTCTCCTATATAAAATGCTAATTAACCTATTGTGTTTCAAGCTTTAAGATAGTTTGGGAATTAGATTGCAAGACTTGTTTGGTTGATTGCAAAAATTGCTATTGTGATTACATAAATTGTTGTAAAGTTTCGATCTTTCGCTTCTTGACTCAAACTGCCTTCACTCCTTCAAAGACGGGTTCAAGAAGTTAGGTACGGATTTTCGATCCACTTGAACAAAGTTTGACCTCCATTAGGATCTATCGAGTTCAAGGTTTTTAGTCACTCATAATTACTTTCTTGATCCTAGTTTTATTTTATGCACACAACCAATGTTTTCTTTTTTATTATATATGCGGTGAGACAGTTTATACACATCCATAGAAAGAAGGAGGAGAATAGAGTATATTTCCATTCAAATATATGGGAAGGGAAAGAGGATTACAACCACTTGCCATAGTACACGAAAATAAATGTAAAGACAGTAAATGTAAAATAAAACCACTAGGTGTTAATCAATACTTCCAATAATCAAGTGGATTCTTCACCATTAATTATGAGTCTATCCATACTTATAACTTCCAAACCTCCATAATCTCAACGAATTTCTAGATGTGAATTTCTCACCAACAATTGTAAGTCCATTGATGAACACTTAAATATGTATGCTTAATAAGAGTTTAGTTCATCATATTGCATTAATAGTGTCATTAAATTCCTAAACTTAAGCATATTTGTAGTCTTTGCATCTTTGGAATTAACTTTCTCTTAGTTTTGGTTTTGTTACAAGTTCGGTAAAATGGGCATAACTTTCTATTTATAGATTAGAATGGTGCAAATCTTAATGTTTTGGAAAGCTAATTAAATTATCTACAAGATTGTATTTACAAGTATCATCAAATTCGGGACATTAGTGGACCAAAAATGGGTTTGAAATGAACCCATGTGTAGTTTCAGCCTAGCCTGACTATGCCTTAGTATTTTGACCATATATCTCAAGATACGTATCCAAATTGTATGAATCAAGATGTTCTAGAAAGCTGAGAGAAATATCTACGACTTTCATGAAGACATGTGATTAAAATTCTCAATAATTCAATGTCAAAATCGGTGGTCAAAGTCGGTTCACCTAATTACCTCAATTGTCAAAGTTGGTGCATCTAATATTTGACAATTATTCCTTTGTAATTTGACAAGTTTGCCCCTGAATGTATCTATAAATAGAGGTGCCTTGCGACCCATTTGGGCATCTTGGCCTTGGCTGGGATCTTGCATTGTGTTTTTCTCTCTTGTGTGTTTATGCTATTAATAAATCTTATTTTTCTTGCAATTTGTTTTCTTTTTCTTATAATGTCTTTCTAATTTCTCTCTTGCTAAGGTGAAAAGGTGAAACCCTTGATATGAGAATAAGGATTTTCTAACCCTTTGATATGTGCTTAATAATCATGATCTTGTGTTGTTTATTTTATATGTTTTATATTTATTTTCTTAATCAATCTTGACACCACTCGTAAAGTGGAGGTCTTGATCCATTGTAAACAATCCTTGGCACATCAAATGCTTGGATCTTTTCTAGATGTCGTATGGTTCTTTCTTACCAACACGAATCTAGTTAGGAACCTTGATTTGTTGTAGACATATGGTGATTGGCACATTGGATGCTTGAACCCATTTACAAGAAGTGGTATAAATATTGGTAACGAAACAAATATAATGCATATAACTAAAATGGGCTACTTATCCTTATTTGATATATCAAATGTGGATCCCCTAACCTTAGCTTTCATTATTATTGTGTTAATTTCTCTTGTATTTTAATTATTCTCATTTATTGTTTATAAACTTGTTCTTTACTTATATTTGTTGATATTATCTTGCTATCTCTTTGAAACATCCATATCATATTTGCTTACTTTATAGTTTGTAGCGCTAATAACTCCTTCCTCGTGGATCGACCCCAGTCTCACCAAGTTTATTACTTCGACACTCCTATACTTGGGAGACAATCCTTTTTCGGATGTGTCATCCATCAACATCTAATTCCATATTCCCAATGTTTCCAATTTAATGCTCAACCTCCAAAATGGGTTTCTCACCATCTATTGCGAGCCTACCCGTCATCAATACTTCAAAATCACAATCGAGTCACCCAAACTTCATTAATAAGTTCATCACCACTAAGGATGGCAAAATTCGGGTGCGGGTGCGAGTTCGGTATTTTCGCACCTACACCGGACAAAAAAACTCTTTCTCGGTCCTCGTAAAATCTCCATATTTTTCTGGGTCTTTCCAGGTGCGGGTATTTGTAGGTTTTGGAGTATACCACTCGCACCAGGGAAAAATCCTCAGGTTTTTCCTGTTTTTATTTTTATTTTTTTAATTTTTCAGGTCTTGAAATTGGCTAAATAATATAATTTTGCTGAAATACTCTTAAGCGTGCGGCTGGCAGAAGTGGCGAAGCCTCCTTATGGTGGTGTGTTGTGACCTAGGTTTGAGCCGTAACTCTATTGGGGATGTCAGTTTTAATTAAATGTACAAATGAATTCATTAATTAAAGTTGCATGTAATTATTAAAGCAAAAAAGCCATGTGGTTTAGCAGTAAACGGCTGTAATCCAACCCAACCCCTAGGTCATGTGTTCAAGCCTTGCAAGTAACATATTTTTCCTTATAAACTACAAAAGTGTTGGGCTGTCCGGGTGTGGTGAAGGGCAGTATTGCTGAGCACTTAGCACCCCCTGCCCCCGGGCCTGGTCACCGAAAATTCGAGCTTTTTCCCGGTCGGGCCGTGCAGGTAAAATGCGGGTACCGAAAATTCATGCTTTTGCCCAGCCAGGTCGTGCGGGTAAAATACGGGTACCCGACCCAACCGGGAAAAATGCCATCTCTAATCACCACTACTTGTGAGTCTACTCATCATCAATTCAACATATCTCCATAAACAACTCCAGTACATCATTTGATAACCAAAACTTGAAATTTGGATTCCCCACCACTAATATGGGTCTATCCAGTCTAATGTACTCCATTTAACAAAATCCACACTTCCAATTAACATCTCATCATCAAGGATTCAAATTGAGCTGCAATTTGAGAAATGGATCTCTCACCATCAATGTGAGTCCACTCATTACTCATCAACTCCTACATTCATCAAATTTCAACAAAATAAAATCAAATCATTTAAGCATGTTATCAAAAATCTAAATAGGGTTCAAGTGTGAGAAATGAGTCTCTCAACATCAATATAAGTCCCCTCATTTTTTACTATCTCCCATACCCATATCACATCGTAAAGAGAATTTAAATCATCACCATCAACAATTCTCGTCAAAACAAAAAAGTAATCATGAAAAGTTTAACATTGTCATCCAATAATTATTCATAATGACACATCCACAGGCATCATTAACTTATTAATCATAACAAACTCAAATGAACAAACAAAATAAACATCGTGAGGAAGAAATACAGACGTGGCCCCTAAATTAACCTCTAAACATATTAATATTAACTAACATCATGGGACCAAGCAAAATTAATAAAACAGAAAATTATCATAAAAATCCTATCATGGCAACTTACTAATTCATGCATAAACTAAAGTAGTAATCCTAAAATTAACAATAAAATTTGGATTATCATGAAAAGAGATCAACAACTAAGTTATTTAACACTTATATGATTAAAACATAAAAATAAATTTTCTAATATCAAAATAAAAATCAAAATAGCCCACTAATCATACTGAAAACAAGAATGAACACTAAGAAATTAAATCAATCATTAAAGTAAAGAAAATATAAAAAAGAAACATGATAGACATATAATCATTCAATATAACTACTATTATTAACCTAAAGTTCAGATAAAAATAAAATAGAATAAAACAAAAGATATTAGTAATAAACCTACATGATGTCTAAATAACGAAATACGAAAAGAAAATTTTTATATCTTTATGTGAAGTAAAGTAGCAAATGAAACAAATGCAAAATATTAATAAAATCCTAAGAAATCATAACACTTTCAAATAAAATAATTTTTTGTAGCATTTTTACTAATAATATTAGTAACTTATTATAAAAAGTTAATAATGATAAAAAAATAAAAATAAAATTTAAAAAATCAGAATAATTCAAAATATATATTAAAATCATAAGTCAAAACATAATAACTGAGAGTTCTGGAAGTATGCAGTTATATAAAGTAAAACAGTAAACTGTTAAGTAAATTGGCACAGGAGGAATTTTATGTGGTTCGGTTATAAAACCTACATCCACGGACAGCTATAGAGCTGCAATTCACTAAGTTCTTGTTTGTATAATCTTTAGGACCTTTTACATGACTCACCCTCACACACTGACCTAATCTTTGTAAAACAAAATCTTCGCAAAGATCATAAATTCTAGTGACACTGCCCACTCTCTGTTACAGATAACTTAACAGCACTCTGTTAAGTTATACATAACACACGACGTCTGACATTGAATTACATAAACACTTAACCCGCAAGTTATCCCAAGTGTCTACTAACTCACACAGACTCAATCAACAATTCATGTAAGATTTCTGCCACTCATATATGAATCAAAAGACTCAAAGAATCAAATTAAAGAAGCATCCCAATTTGTGTTGAAGCTCTTCTATCAATTCATGGAATGCCTAAAATCAAGACTCTCTAAAAAACACAACCAAATCAGCTAACTCATCAATATGTCTTTTGCCTCCTTAGCCTTCAGTTATAACATGGTATATATAGTGAGAGGCCTGGACGACATCTCCTAGAAATCCTGTAAAAGATCTACATAAAAAATCATATTAGGATTAGAAGAAATAAAATAGGAAGCGATATAATTAAACTCCTAAGAAATTAGGATAAATATATATTCTAATTAGGACACAAGATACTATATCCTAATATAAAAAGATATTTATTATAAATCAAACACTTCCTAAAATATAATTCTAGAAATAGTAAAATAATAATCAAAATAACATTCTTGTTTTATCACAAGTTGATCAAAATATAACATGTGTATGACACATGCATGTTGACACAAAAAAATCTCGTCACCAACATTCTCGGTACAAGTGCTCTACATACACCACTCGACACTCGACACTTGAAACTCGACACTCAACAAGTTTGACAGTCTTGACATGTGACACAATTGTGACACTCGACAAAAGCTCGACAGTAGACAAAATCGAAACTCAACAAGATTTCGACACTAGACGAAATCGAAACTCGACAAAATCTCGCCACTAGATGAAATCGAAACTCGACAAGATTTCGACAACCACACTTGACACCAATAATCTTGACATGATCAACTCGACACATCTCGATACATCTCGACACATCTCGACATAATCAACTCGACATATCTCGATACATCTCGACACCAACAATCTCCCCCTTTTTGGCAACTTGTGATGAAAGCACTAAACTGTTTCTAGTAACAATAACATGTGAGCTGTTACAAAAATCATAACAGAACACTGTCATAACTTTGTATATCATGCAAACAAGATAGAACACAGAAAAAACACATAACATCAAAATAGGTTGAATGCACACACATAGCATAAGAAATTTAGTTCTTACTCTCCCTCACTTCTTACTTACACCGTTGAGGAATAAGCAAAAAATAAGCTCAAAACATAATTAAAGAGATAACAAAAAAACAACAAAAAACAACACAAAATCTGCAGCATTAGCACAAAAAGGATCAGCAGTCAGCAGCAACTCCCTTATCTCCCCTTTGATTTCAGCACAAGTGGCCAAAACTAACTAAGTCTGGGAGACTTGCGAACTGGTGGAGAAGTGGAGCCACCAGGGCACTTGATAGTCCTTCGAGCTACAGATTTAAATTTGCGCCTGGTAGTGGGGGTAGGCTGATCAGAGGGTATGGGTGCTGGTGGTGCATCAGTAGTGTCAGAAAGAGTAGCAGTAACTTCAGCCACAATTCTTCTGATGTCCTTCTCATGGAGTTCTACACTGGTTGTCTAAGTTGGTGGTGGAGATGGATGAGGTTCTTCTACAGCTACTTCAGGGAGAGGAAAATCATGAAGAGCTTCCTCAGCAAGTGGTGAAGGTTGTTTCATTCTGGATTCTACTTGTGTTGGTTTATCTGACACAGATTCATCTCTTAAAGTTGGAGCTGATGATTTGATTTTTTTCTTCTGCTTCTGGTTAGATTATTTCTTTACCACTTCAACTGTCTTCTTTCCCGGCCTTCGAGTTCCCTTTGCAAGAGATAGAATTGGGTTTGCCTTCTGCTTCTATGCTGCTGTTATGTCTGTCTCAACTGCAAATTATGCAACTTGACCTGCTGTGGCATTTGATCAGCTGCTTCAGGCAGAGGTTCATCAGCCTCAGGTATCTCTTCAGTTGGTTTCTCAGGAGCCCCAATGTCAGTCTCTATGGTCGGTGGTTCTACTGTAGTACCAGGATGTCCTGCAAACTTTGCTTCCAAAGCAGATTGCTTGAGTTTAATTGTCTTTAAATCCTGCACAATTTGTATCAAGGTAGAGTTGATCAGTACAAGTTGTTCTTTAATATTGTTCAACTAATTTTTCCTAACTCTTTTGGGTTTCAGTTCAGGTACAGGTAAGTCAGATTTGTCATGTAGTCTCTGAAGAAATCCCTTTGTAATGGATTTAGATAGAATTTTAGTTAGTTCATTAGAGCTCATTGGAATGCTGTTCTGTGCAAGAATCCCTTGAATCAAACAGGAAAACACAAGCAAATAATAATCTGAGTGATAAGATCCAATCTGTACAATTGATCTATAGGCTAGCAAACCAAAGTTAATTGGTCGATTGGTGCCTAAACAAATAGAGAAATTTCACTCTGTCTTCCCGAACTTATTTTGATGGGAAGAAGGAAGCCAGTTGAATTGAGCTATCTTATGCAACACTTGATATTTCTTCCTAAGGTATTACTGGTCTATACCATCCTTCGCCTGCCAAACAATGTCTGTTCTACCAGTCAATTCCTTTATTACTTCGGCCATGTTGCATTCTTCATCTAATGCATGTAAACTGTGTTAGCCCTAAGGCTACATGATAATTTTGATGATAACAATACACATTGATTAATTAAGATTTACTAACATGTTTATTTATGTGCAAGAGTAAGATCATTGAAATAATTTTAAAATCAAGAAGAGGCTTATTAAAATGAAGTGTTAAAGCTACGGAGAAGACTACATGTTAAAGGCACCAAAGTTTAAGAACAAGGATTGACTCAAGGAATGTGACACATGAGCAATGTTCAATCAATTAGTCATATATATCTCTCCAAATATCCAAATGACGTGATTCTTGAGCCTTTGGAAAGCTTACTCAATTTATAACATTTCATATGTTTTAATAAAATTCAAATTTTAAGTGCAAGGTTGTCCAAATCATCATGCAAGTTGAAAGACAAATGGAAGCAGCTGACATGAGCACCGAATACTCCTTTGGACATATCTTGAGATAGAAAAATCAAAATGACTTGATTCTTGCGGCATTGGAAAGATGACTTAATGAAGAACATTTCATATGTTTTGAAAAAAATTCAAATTTCAAACAGAAGGCCGACATAATTGACATGCAATTCGGTAGACTGACACAGAGAAGAAAAATCAACTCACATGAGCACCGAATGGTGTTTTGGCCATATCTTAAGATAGAGATATCAAAATGCTTTGATTCTTAATGTTTTGGAAAGCTTATTCAAATATGCAGATTTTTTATGTTTTGAAGAAATTCAAATTTCAAACGGAAGGCTGACAGAATTATCATTCAATTTGGTGGACTGACACAAGAAAGAAAAATCAAGTCACATGAGCACCGAATGGTATTTTGGCCATATCTTGAGCTACAGATATCCAAATGACTTGATTCTTAATGAGTTGGAAAGCTTATTCAAATGTGAAAATCTTTTATGTTTCACAGATTTTCAAATTTCAAACAGAACATTGACAAAAATGGAAGACAAGATTACAATTTTTATGGTGGGCAGAAAATTTGGAGTTGGTGTCTTCACTTGATTAAGTTCATCTCATTTGCCTATAAAAGGAGCCATTCTCCCATGCATTCAAGTAGTGCAAGAGAAGCATTTTATCAAGCAAAAAGCAAGAGAAATATCAAGTCTAGAGAGCTTTTATATTATTTATCTACTCTTTGAAGAGAGTTATACTTTTGTTGTAAAAATTATCTTTGTTCTTGTATTATGGTGAGAGTGAGATATTATTGTAAAGGATAATAGTTATCCTTGAGAGAACTCTTGTTGTGTGTTATCAAGAGTTGAAGGAAGTTGCCTTGGTGAGGTTGTTCATCAAGAAGAACTCTTGGTGTGGTGTTATCAAGGGTTGAAGGAAGTTGCCTTGGTGAGGTTGTTCATCAAGAAGAACTCTTGGTGTGGTGTTATCAAGAGTTGAAAGAAAAAGTCTTGATGAGGTTGTTCATCAAGCAAGTTGTAAAGATTCTACAACTTAGTGGAAAGCTTAGCTCGTGGAGCTAGGAGCCCGTGGACATAGGCAAGGTTTGCCGAACCACGTAAATTGAGTTTGCACTCTCTCTATCCCTTTCCTCTTTACATTTACTTGCACTTGTGATTGTTCATCATTATTATTCTTTTGATTGCATCTTTGATAAATTCTAATTTCATCTTCTTCACCTTTATTTTCAAAGAAAGAGTGAACTAATTTTGATCTTTCAAGAAAAGTTTTCTAAATCCGTTTTGATAAATAAAAACACAATTCACCCCCCCTCTTGGGTTGCCATACCTGGGTCAACAAACTGCCTATGGGAATGTCCAGGAAAGTGTTTATAACATTCAGAGAGAACTTAACAAACTTTCTTCAACAATAAACTTTGTGATGTAGAAAGTTTTTAGGATCATCAATGGCGACAGTAATGTTTGTATAGAATTCCTGAATTAAAGCCTTCACAGGGGGTAGGAAGTTCGTTATCGTACGAGTCCAGTAAATAGACTCAATCATCTCACTCAGACTGTAGGTATTGAAATCTGCCAGTTGTACCGACCTTTCCATCTGCAGATTCCTCTTTGAAGTGTACTTCATGAACTTCTGTGTAATGGCCGCTGTGAGGAATTTGTTGAACTTCGGCTTGATTTTGTCCTTCATTTTCTTTACTGGAACAAGTTCATCTTCGCTCATGGCTGGATCAGTTGCGATCTCTGCATGTTCGTGTTGTGTCAGAGATGACGGTACACTGTTGCTGGAGTCGCTGTGAGAAGATGAAAAACTGGCTGTCTTTTTTGATTCAGAGGAGGTCGCCATGGTTAGGGTCTTTACAGAGAATTTTCAGAACAAGAAGAGAGAAGCAAGACACGGGACATGGACGAAACTGTAGTTGGAGTATGGTATGAACAGCAGAAGCTCAGAAACTATTCGTAATATACTAGGCCAAAATTGAAATAATTTTGTTTTTAACAAAAATTTAATGTTAATTCCCTTTCCAAAACCGTTCCATAACTGATATTAATGAACAAATTCAAAAATTTGATTCCCATTTGAATAAGGAATTCTAATAGAATTAGGATTCCCACCACTGAACCTTCTCCCCTTTAATTCAATACTGCTGACATGGCAATTTTTGACAAATAGACACACAAGAAAATCAAATTTTTAAATAAGCACAAAGAGCATCGGGTGTTAAGAAAAACGTAATAGCAGACAGTTACCAATAATATAACAACAGTATTTGAACATCATATGAATCATTCTAAGAAGGCATAATTCAGAGTTGATTATTTACCTTTATTAATTTTATCACTTAATCCAATAAAGTGATCAACTTGAGCATGCTTCTTACACACACAGAAGTTAGTCTTAATGTGAATTTTATAAATAAATACAGTAACATTCACACATGTATAAAGGTAGCCCTTTTCCATTTGAGTGGGTGACCTCACCATATTTCCTAGATACAATGAAGTTACTCTCAATGGATGGCTTTCACACATCATATACTGGTAGCCCTCTCTGTATTTTTCATTGTTAAACCAGTATCTTATCATTCACTCAATTTGTATATCACAGCTCTCACATGCTCAATTAGAAGAAAACTTATGATATTACAGTTACAAATAACATAACAGCACACAGTGTTCATTCAGATAACTGACAGATGCCTAAGGATTTTCTTAAATTTTCAAATCTTGTTGTACCCAATGCCTTAGTAAACAAGTCAGTCAATTGTCTATCAGTGGAGATGTGTTCAATGTGCATCACCTTAGATTCTACTAGTTTCCTTATAAAATGGTATCCTATGTCAATGTGTTTTGTTCTAGAATGCTGAACAGGATTTTTGGAAATATTTATAGCACTAGTATTATCACAAAACACAGTTATGAGCTTTTGTTCAATACCATAGTCACTCAACATTTGCTTCATCCACAGTAATTGTGTGTAACAACTCCCTACTGCTATGTATTCGGCTTCAGCAGTAGACAAAAAAATAGAATTTTGCTTTTTGCTGTGCCATGAAACCAAGTTAGTACCAAGATAAAAATAACCTCTCAAAGCGCTTTTTCGGTCATCTGCATTTCCTATCCAATCAGCATGACTAAACCCTGCAAGATAATCATTTGTATCTTTAGAAAACCATATTCCATAATCATGTATTCCATGAACATACCTGATGATTCTCTTAGCTATTGCAAGATGTGATTCCTTTGGATTTGCTTGAAATCTTGCGCACAATCCTACACTAAAGCACAAGTGGTCTACTTGCTGTGAGGTACAACAAGCTGCCAATAATACTTCTGTACAAACTTGCATCAACATCTTTCCCTTGCTCTGAGTCTTCATCATGCCATATGGTGTTCCAATGATAGAGCTTGTTGGATGTGCCTTCTAAATCCATGTGGGTGGATCTTTTCTATCATCATCATTCTCGATTGAATTTCTGTTCAAATCTGAATTGTTTACTATTACATCGGATGTAACAGTAATTGTTTCCTCTTTCATAACATAATATTCTTCATTGTTTCTGTTTGAATCTGACTTTTCTATATCATCTGTGAAGCTGTTTATGCTTTCCTCTTGTAAGTACTTTGCATAATTGTCCAGATCATCAAATGCTACGTTTGCAGATTCCATGACTGCCTCAGTTCTTAGATTGCAAACTCGAAATGCTTTGCTATTTTGAGCATATCCCACGAAGACTCCTTCATCACTCTTTGGATCCAATTTTCCTAACTGCTCTCTATCATTTAAGATGTAACACCTGCATCCAAAAATATGAAAATATTTTAAATTGGGCTTTCTACCTTTCAAAATTTCATAAGGTGTCTGGTTCGTGCCAGGTCTAAGAAAAACTCTATTTGAAATATAACAAGCAGTGCTTATAGCTTCAGCCCATAGCCTCTTGGTCAACTTTTTGCTATTGAGCATCACTCTAGTCATCTTTTGAAGAGTTCTATTCTTCCTTTCCACAATGCCATTCTGTTCAGGGGTTTTGGGAGCTGAAAATTCATGGTCAATGCCATGATATTTACAGAAGTCAGCATAGCTAACATTCTCAAATTCCTTGCCATGATCACTTTTTATTCTCACAATCCTGCCAATGTTCCTGCTTTGCTCATTTTCAAGCTTAACACAAAGATTCCTGAAAGCTTCTAAAGTGTCAGATTTTTCTTTAATAAAATCAACCCAAGTATATCTAGAAAAATCATCCACACAAACAAATATGTATCTCTTACCTGTAATAGTTTCAATTTGCATAGGACCCATAAGATCCATGTGAAGCAAATCAAGTATTTTGGATATGCTAAGATGTGGTTTTGTCTTGTGTGAACTTCTAATTTGTTTTTCCATTTAACATGGTCCACAAATTCCATTAACTTTGTCATCAAGTTTAGGAACTCCTTTTACTGTATCTAACTTAGTTAATTTAACCAAGTCTTTGTAATTTAAGTGTCCTAATTTTTAATGCCACAATTCTAAATTCAAAATCCTAGCATGAAATGCACTCTTTACCAAATAACAATTATCTGAAGATCTATTACCTTCTAGAATGCATTTACTAAAATTATCTAAGACCATGCATTTGTTTTGTGTGAAATTAACTAGATACTTGTCATCACAAATCTAACTAATACTAATAAGATTAGCTTTCAAACCCTCAACCAGTAAGACATTTTGGAAATTGGGGAGGCCTTTGACATTCAAAGTGCTTTTACCAATGATCTTACTCTTTGCTCCATCTCCATAGGTGACATTACCATCCCTACATGGTTTAAAATCTGTTAGAAACTGTTTATTTCCAGTCATATGCCTGGAACAACCACTGTCAAAATACCATAAATCGTTAGATGATTGGTTAAAAACAGTAAGAGCAACATGACATACTATCTTGTCTTTCTTAACCCACTACTGTTGTGGTTTTTGTAAAAGTTTGAACTGTTTTGATCTCTTATGCAAAAGATTCAATAGTTTAAAGTATCTAGGCCTAATATGTCCCTTTTTTCCACAAAAATAACAAGTAGGAATGAATTTCTTTACCTTTTCAGGACTTGCTTTGAAAGAACTCAGAGGAGATACAAATGTCTCACTGCTCTTGGAATCAGGGCTTGACTTTAAAGAGTTAAGTTTCGAATTCTTACCTGATGTTGAGGTTTTAACAAAAACTGTTGTTGATGAAGATGCACCATTACCTTCTATGTACCCCAATCCATGTTTGTTAGAGTTGTCTCTTCCAAGACTCAAGACCTGATCAAGTTTGGCTACTCCAATTTTGAGTTGATCAATACACCTCTTCCTTTCAACTAGTTCTGTTGTGATTTTCTAATATGCGTTGTTTTGTCTGTCAAAGCAGTCTCCAGTTCTGAGATCTGTTTTTCAACATAGGATTTTTCACATTCCAACACTTCAATCTTCTTCTTCAGGATTTTGATTTCTTCTTTCTCATTCAACCATTTACCATAGAGTGCATTGTATGTCTCTTGCAACTCTTCATAGTATTCTGGTCCATCTTCTTCATCAGAATGATCAACACTGGTTCTGTAATTTTTTGTTATATCAGACATAACAGCTTTCCCTTTATCAGCTGCAGATGCAGTAAATGCAACAAAGTTGCTCATGCAGTCTTGATCTTCTGACTTCGATTCTGATTCATCACTCAGGTTGCTGTCAATTCTTTATTCTTTTTCTTGAGATTAGCACATTCAGATTGAATATGCCCATAACTAGAACATTCATAAAATTGAATCTACCTTTTCTTTCCAGGTTGTTTTGACTTCTTCTTGTCATTCTCCCTGCTGAACTTTCTGAATTTTTCTTCGCTTGAGTTTGATGGCTTTCCTTGATTCTTTTTCCTGAAATTTCTTTTCATAAACTTGACATAATTTCTTGTTAGAAAAGCAATCTGTTTAGAATCAGTTTCATTAAGCTCATCACTACTTTCATCATCAGATTTTTCATTTTTCACATTGAATGCAATACTTTTACCTTTTTGCTTCCTAGTACTCTGATTAATTTCAAAGTTTTGGAGAATGCCAATCAGTTCATCAACCCTCATCTCATCAGTGCTTTTAACTTCCTCAATGGCTGAAATTTTAGGTTGAAATTTATCTGGAATAGACCTAATTATCTTGCTAACAATTTTTGCATCAGTGAAAGTTTTGCCAAGCATGTATGCAAAATTTGTAATGTGACATATCTTAGAGTAAAACTCATAAATTGACTCATCCTCATGCATCATCAGATTTTCAAATTGAGAATTTAATCTCATCAACTTAGATCTTTTAATAAATGCAGTACATTCATGTTTTATCTTAAGTATGTCCCATGCTTCTTTAGCCACTTTGCACCTTGAAATCTGTCCGAAGTTGTTTAAGTCCATTGCAGCAAAGATTGCATTAAGAGCCTTTGAATTCCAGCTGGAACGTCGGTATTCTTCATCAGTCCATTCATGCATCCTCTGGTTTGGCTTCGGAATCACCAAAAGCATTCACCTTCGTTGGCAGTGTCCATCCTTTAAGCACATTAGTCCATGCCCTGTCGTCAAGAGATTTAATATACATCATCATTCTTACCTTCCAATATGAATAATTACTGTCATCAAGGATAGGTGGTTGTGTTCCAAATCCTCCATTGCGAATAAACTCTGTTCTTCTAGATCAGCCTGATCGTTTTCTTCACTTGTCTATCAGTGAACCTACTCTGATACCAATTGAGAGTTCTAGAAGTATGCAGTTATATAAAATAAAATAGCAAACTGTTAAATAAATTGGCACAAGAGGATTTTTACATGGTTCGGTTATAAAACCTACATCCACGGACAGCTATAGAGCTGCAATTCACTAAGTTCTTGTTTGTACAATCTTTAAAACCTTTTACAGTGTTGACTCACCCTCACACACTGACCTAATCTTTGTAAAACAAAATCTTTGCAAAGATCATAAACTTTAGTGACACTGCCCACTCTCTGTCACAGATAACTTAACAACACTCTGTTAAGTTACACATAACACACGACGTATGACATTGAATTACATAAACACTTAACCCGCCAGTTATCCGAAGTGTCTACTAACTCACTCAGACTCAATCAACAATTCATGTAAGATTTCTATCACTCATACATGAATCAAAAGACTCAAAGAATCAAATTAAAAAAGCATCCTAATTTGCATTGAAGCTCTTCTATCAATTCATGGAATGCCTAAAATCAAGACTCTCTCAAGAACATAACCAAATCAGCTAACTCGCCAATCTGTCTTCTGCCTCCTTAGCCTTCAGTTATAACATGGTATATATAGTGAGAGGCCTGGACGACATCTCTTAGAAATCCTGTAAAAGATCTACATCAAAAATCATATTAGGATTAGAAGAAATAAAATATGAAGCAATATAATTAAACTCCTAAGAAATTAAGATAAATATCTATTCTAATTAGGACACAATATACTATATCCTAATCTAAAAAGATATTTATTATAAATCAAATACTTCCTAAAATATAATTCTAGAAACAGTAAAATAATAATCAAAATAACATTCTTGTTTTATCACAAGTTGATCAAAATATAACATGGGCATGACACATACATGTTGACACAAAAAATCTCGTCACCAATATTCTCCGTACAAGTGCTCGACATACACCACTTGACAGTCGACACTTGAAACTCAACACTCAACAAGTTTGACGGTCTCGACATGCGACACAATCGCGACACTCGACAAAATCTCGACACTAGACAAAATCGAAACTCGACAAGATTTCGACACTAGACGAAATCGAAACTCGACAAAATCTCGACACTAGACGAAATCAAAAGTGGACAAAATCTCGACACTAGACGAAATCGAAACTCGACAAGATTTCGACAACCACACATAATCTCGACATGATCAACTCGACACATCTCGATACATCTCGACACATCTCGACATAATCAACTCAACACATCTCAAAACATCTCGACACCAACAATAACAATCATAAATCATGCAAAGAAATGGCTATAAAATTATTGCCGCAGGCTAACCTTTTCAAGGTTGAATTAGTCTTCAAAAAGTCTCAAAACTCACAAAAATAATCCCTCAAGATCAAATTCTTTTGTGTTTAAAGACTTTTGTAGCCATTAATAGAAAAATTATTCAAGAAAAATGAGTAGAATAAGTGTAGAAAATGTCCAAAATAATCCTTAAGAAAACCTCCCCAAAATTCCTCCCAAAATTCAAAGAAAATTCTCCCAAAAATAGACTAAAAATTTGGAAAAATCCCCCCAAAAATATAACAAAAGTCAATTTATAAAAAATAGAAAAAAAAGGGTTGTGTGTGTACCCTACACGCACGTGCATGGAGTACGAGCATGCTAATTTTTTTTTTTAAGAATCCTTCAACTTCTGAATATTTGACTTCACCCTCACTTTCTTCACTTCAATCCCTATTTCTAATTTTCCCTCATTTTCACCTTTTCTTATGCCTTTGGCCCATTTTTCACAATTTTTATGCTTAAGACTTTGTGAGTTTTGAGTGATTTTTCATATTAAAATTCCATATTGATCGGTATTTTTGGTTATCATTCTCGGGCTTAAAACCGTAAGCAAATTTCTGATGCTTACAGAGGTTTCCTTTCATGTGGATGAACAAATTGATGAGTAAGCTAGGAAATATGAGGATATAATGGATTAGGATGGGCAAATGGGTGATATGGAAGGTTACTATTGCCCTCCTTGATTCATTAGAGGTTAATTTTGTCTCTATGAAAAGTTTGGATGATTCCTCCAATTTAGATTATATGTGATTATCTTAGGTTTTTCCGAAAGAACTAAGTGCATTTGCTTGTTCAACATAGCTTTCTTGATAAGAAGATAAAGAAGGACATGTTTGTGCTTTATGAGATAGATTAGCACAAATAGAACACACTTCACTCCTAGGATTCACTAAAGAATTCATGTTTTGATTCAAGGCTAAGGCTTTAACTTTCTTAGTAAGATTGGCTAAGACACGCTTAACATCTAAATCCTCTCTTACTTCATAGAAACCCCCTCTCTTAGTTCCTAACCTCTCTCTTTGGTATGAAAAATCCCATTGTTGATTTTGTTCAAATAGTGACTCAAGAATGCCCAGGCATCTTTATCACTTAGAAAATTTTCCACCATTCATAGACTCAATCATATGTCCGATTGACATGGCTAAACAATTGTAAAATTTTTACGCAAGTCTTCAAGTTTCAAAACCATGGTGTAGACACTTCAAAAGCAAATCCTTAAAGCTTTCCCAAGTTTCATAAAATTGCTTACCTTCTCTTTGGTAAAAATCTAAAATTTCTCTCCTATGGGCGTTAGTTTTATATATTGAAAAAAATTTGGAAAGAAACTTATTAGCTAATTGATCCCAACTAATAATAGAACCTACATGAAGAGAACTCGACCAGGCTTTTGTCTTATCTTTCAAAAAAAAAAGTGGAAACATTCAAAGCCTAATGGATTCATCAAAAAGTTTTTGGAACCTAAATGTAGAACAAATGTCTAAAAATTCTTTAACATGCATATATGGATCCTCTCTCTCTAGACCATAAAAAGGAGGTAAAAGTTGAATGATAGCTGGTTTCAAGTTCAAAGAATGTGGTAACACTATGAAGATGGATGATTAGCTATAATTGGTGAAAAATAGTCCCTAAGAGTTTTATTAGCTTAAACTATGTTGTTTCTATTTTTTGTATGTTCAACCTTTTGGAGATTTTGGAAACTGTATCGAACAATGCAATAATGGTGGAACTCCTTTGGGACTTAATGGATCGAGCATTAGGCAATTTTCAATTGTGGATGGTGTTTATTGGAGGAACTTGGATGCAAGTTAGATCAAATCTACGCAGCGAATACGGCACCAGGACTAGGATCCAATGAACATAGACTCTAAATTTTTGTGCTTTCTACCACTTTAAGTTCCTGAGTACGTTTGAGAATCGCCTGAACACAATGTTTGGGCGTGTTTCTTAGCTGGACAAAACCTGAGAACAAAAGAAAAAGGTCAGAGGGCTACCTAGAAATTGAAACATCACTTCCAAAGGACCAAAGACACTTTCACATGAAAGCTCAGGGAGGCAGCCTTAGTTCACGTTTTTTATTTAATGTCTCTCTAGATTCTCCTAATTGAAATAACCTGAAACCTTAGCCCCTTAAATATACCTCCCTTGTATTCTTTGCTAATTTTGATTAATACACTATAATGGATTAGGGCTTTTCAACTTATCATAACCCTTATTGGGCCTTATTTAAACGTACAGCACTAATTAAGTCCAACCTAAGTGTAGGCCTCTTAATTCACAATTAAACTAATTATTCAATTAATCGCATTAATTAAGTACCCAACAACCCATTTATTTAATTAATTACATTAATTAAACAATAAGCCCATTAATTAGTCAAAAAAATATTTATTTAATTTAATACTTGGGCTTTATTCTTAATAAGCCCAATTAAATTAAATAATTAATTCTCAAGCTCTAGTCTTTGTTCAAATGATTTAAGTAGCTACCCAGGGACTTATTATTGACATACTTAATTATGAGCTACAATAGCTTTGACTCAGTATCCCATTATCTTATAATTGTAGTGGACCCCACCTATTAATTTTAGTCCATTCCACTATGGGGCTGTTTGGTATAAGGGGTAGGAATCTTGGAGATGGGTTTTAAATTACTGGGAATATAAAACATGAGAATCTGATCTCTAGGAAAGTAATATTACTATATTTGGTTGCCCATAGGAATCTTTTCTTTGATTATTGTGGGAATCAAATTACTGTGTTTGGTTACATAGAGGTATGTTAATTTTGTTTATTATGTGAGTAGACTTGATAATTAAATTTTTTTTAATATTTTAAAAATACTGAAATTTTTTTCTTGTTCTAGTATAATTGTAAAAAAAAGGATAAATTTTTTTGAAAATTTTAAAATTTATTATGAATTATTATAAATAATTTTGAAGATTTTTGAATTCATTATAAATGACAATAAATAATTTTTAAATTATTAAATTTGTTATGAATTTATTATCAATTACTATAAATAATATTTAAATTTATTGTAAATTTATTAATAATTCTGTTGTGTGCTATCTTGGAAAGGTAAGATGTGAAAGTGTTTAAAAAAAATTATTCACATTTTATTATAAAGAAATCATTCTTGCACATGTCCAAGTCCAAACCCAGAAATTGAACAAATGGACGAAATTGAACAATTCATAATTAACAATTTCCTCTCTTCGCCAAATCATCGTCAAAGCCTTTCACTTCTTTTCTTCTTTCCACTCCTTTTTGTGTAAAACCATGGAGCTCTTTCTTGAATCCTTTTCTTTTATTTCCACTGTTGCTCTTTCTCTTTTCTTAGGCTTTATTGTTGCCAAGATTCTCTCAGCCTCTTCCTCTTGTTCTTGTTCTTCCATGCCTAGTGATCATCATGAGGGCTCTATGGTGGTTGTTGATGCGTGTAAATTTGAAGCTAAATCGACGAAACATGGTTTTGAAGGTGAGGGAGGAACTGGGTTTGGGTTTGTTAAGGAAATTGTGGTGGAGGATGGTGATTTGGGTGAGTTGATGCGTTCGAAACTAGCAAGTATACTAGTCGCACAAGTAATAAAGTGATAAATAGATATCGTTCCCACGAGAATTGATTCTAATTGAATTTGTTATTCAAAAGCAATAACAGAATAAATGGGGGGGTTTTGTTGATGGATTAATTAAATGAAATATTAATGTAAATGCATAATAACACAACACAAAGTAAAATGGAGTGAAAAATCAATGAGAAACACTTGGTTAAGAGTTCATTCTCTGCCACAAGATATGAATTTGTGAATTAACATAGAATTGTAATCCAATTACAGCATTGAATTTATCAACCGTAGATAACAACAAGCTCTGTTATCCCAATCTTTCCTTACTTTGTTGTTAAATAAAACAAGCTCTTTATTTAATCTCTATCCATTAAACAACCTAGAACAAGCTCTCTGAGTTTAATTCAATTGAAGCATTACGATGAGAAAGATAGGTTGATCTAAGCAATAATCACACAAGTTCGGATTATTTAACCTAGGTTGTATTTTCCAATTGCAATCTCTGATCACAATTTTGCTACTAATGATTGGAAATTCATGACAATTACGGATCAAGATTTCTAATCTAGCAATAGACAACAACAGATTATATTCAGTTGGCCATTCCAAATACAATCAGTAAGCAATCATAAGCATTAGATATGGGAAAATACAAGCAACTTCAATTAGAGAATTGGATAACAACTTCTTACACAATCAACTCACAAAAACCATATCAAGGGCTTTGAAATCACCCTCAACCAATTCAGATTCAGTTACACATGTTCAAAAACGTAGTCAATACAATACAATACAAAAACATTCCAGAAAATGAAAGGGAAAGGAAGAAACTTAGCAAATCCTTTGCAAATCTCCTTAGATTTCTAGTTCTTCCTCTTTCCAAGCTTTCTTTCTCCTTCAAGAACTCCAAAAGATGAGAGAATTCCAGAGCTGCAGCCTCCAAGTCGTTTCCCCCTCTTCAAGTTATGAAAATAAAACCCTAAAATATGTTTATATACTCTGCTACAGTAACTTGCTACAGTGTCCCCGTATTTAATAACATGCTACAGTGATATGTGGAATTACAAATATACACTTCTCATACCATTTTTATCATAACTTTTGGTACACTACATAAATTCGTGAACCGTAAATTTATCCAGAAAATAGACTTCGAGAGCTTTTCAATGGTATATAGCATGTTATCCAGTTAATTGTATATCGATACAATCAACTCCGAGAAATTGGCTGATTAGCAGAGGTGAAAATGAAGGGTTTTACTCCATTTTTGTGCAAGTTGCTCCAAAACTCCTACAAACATCAAAACACACAAAAACCTAAAAATACCACGGAATATAGCAAAGAAACATGGACGAATTGATATAAAAGTAATACATAAATAGACACCTATCAAATTCCCTCACACTTAGACTTTGCTAGTCCTCGAGCAACTACGACAATATGAAATAAAACTAAACCGAAACAGAATCAACAAAAAATTAAAACACACAAATACTTCATCTTGCAAATAGGCCTCAAATATTGTACTTAATTATAACCCAAGGAAAACTTCAAAATAATGCACTTGATCAAGAATTTTATCTCAAAGATTAGTTTCGCTTCACTTCAATTCCTCAAGTGTGTGTGTGTGTAGAGCCCTTCTCACCTAATCACTTGTAACCCAGATGAGTTTATGCATAAAAATGAATCATATTTAATATTGAAGATGTGTTATAAATGAACTCCATAGGCCTGCTTTTCAAGTCACTCTCCACTAATGTAGACATGCACAACACTAAGGATCAAGTAGGACTTTATTAAGCTTGTAACGTTTGGCTTGGGTGAAGGTATGATAAAGGATAATAATTTTGCTCAAATCACCCACAAACACATAAATCATTCAAGACTATGTAGAGCTCAACCCTATAACACAACTTCATTTCAATTCACCAGTTACTCCCCCAAACTTATTTAAAACACTCAATCTTTTTTTTTTTTTTTTTTGCAGAAAACAAAAGAAAACTATACCCTCATACTTTGTTGTTTCATTCTTTTTAAGAACACTTAAAGGTATAGATCTCTTATTCTTCTTCTTTTGTTCTTTTTTTTTCTTTTTTTCTTTTTTTTTAATTACACTTCCCCTCTCCCACACTTAAACAACACATTGTCCTCAATGTGTAAGTACGTGGACGATAAGTACAGATTGGCTTTTTTTTGTTTTTTTTCTTTTTTTTTTCAAATATAATAGAACTCACTTGCATTGCTCATGACACATCCCAACCTCCTCTAACTTCCCAAAACCAGAACATAGCTCAGAATTTAATTGTGAATTATCTACATGCTCATAGGTAAGGGATAAACTGTTTGGAACAAATTCATTTGAGGTTAGGAAATCTTTTAGTGGGTTAACAAAGAAAAAGGCTTACAGAGGCTCAAAGGGGTAACTAGGGATCAATTTCAGTCAAGGTTGGCTATTAAGGCTCAAACGGTCCAAAGATGGCCTAAATCATTTGCCTAATATTGCACAGTCTAGGATTTCGCCTCGAGTGACCATCAAACAAGTTCTAGAATTCATTGAAATTTGAAGAAACACTTAAATTACATAAACTTTCTCTAAGTAAACAAATAACTCATTGATAATAGCTCAGTGCTCAATGTTGCGCAAGGAATCAAAAGCAAAGCGAAAACCAATAAACATTTCAAGCACACAGATCCATGCATCATTTATCATTTTCCAAGAGTTATTCTTAATTCAATCATTATCTTATCATCGACCCACAAAATGCCAGAAAAGAGGTACGTGGCGTTGTTACACCTGAGTCAAGATTGTATATTTCAACAATCCTTACGACCAGTAGCCCGCAGACTTAAGGTTTCCAGCCTATATACCTTTATTATGAAAGAACAAAACAAGAAACAAGACACTTCAAACAACATGAAATAAACAAACTACAAAGTTATTAAGGAAGAATGCGTTTCAAGGGTTAAGGAAACCCCATATTCTGTCATTCTCAGGTTTTTCCACAATTTTTTTTCGAATCAAAACTGATAAAGACAAAAACACATAACAACTCTAAATTACACGAAACTAAACTTACTCATAAAATAACAAAGTTCAACAAGTCAACAAACAAAAACAAGTTAGTTAGAATGGTCTAAAAAGTTTAGAAGTTAGCCTCCTTATTCAGCCATTATGGATTGAAGAGATCCAGAATGCGTTTCAAGAGAACTAGAACTTTTTAAGCCACCACTCTAAAAACCGAGATTAGAAAATATTACCTGGGACGAAAGAAATAACCTGAAAAAGCTCAAAAGAAATAACATGAAAACTCTCAAATAAACACAATAAAAAGAAAGCAAACAAAAACAAAGCAAACCAGCAGATAGAGATTATAGATGGAGCGTTAAATCCAGTTTACGCCTCTTATTGCCTTCTCCAAACCAATCTATCCGAGCTATTATTGGATCAGGCGAATAGACGAATGCTTGTAATTTGTCAATTAGCTCCCCTGCAGTTGAAGCTGTAACCAGGATTTGCCTCGCCGATGTGAGATGAAGTTTTTTTCTACTGCTTGATCAAGAAAAGACAACAAACCATCAAAAAAATTATTGACATTTAACAAACCAATGGGTTTCCGATGGATGTTTAGCTGTGCCTAAGAGGTGATTTGAATATCTCCTCTAATGTACCATAACCACCGGGCAAAGCTATAAATGCATCAGATTTAATGACCATATGTGCAATACGCTCATGCATGCTAGAGACCTGTAACTTTTCCCCCATGGTGTTGCCTATGATATCTCTCACAGCTAATGGTTTAGGAATAATGCAAAGAACTTTACTTCCTCCCAAGGATGCAGCTGTTGACACACACCCCATTAACCCAAGACTACCCCCTCCATAAATCAAATGAATACCCCTCGCAGCTAATGTCCTCCCAAGATCAAGAGCTGCTGTTGTAAATTCTCCATCTTTACCAAATTGCGATCCACAAAATACGCATATATTTTGGAATCGCCGAATTGGTGTTTTCTCCATTTCTACAAGTGCTCTAACCTTGTGTAAGACAATGATGCACGTTAGGTAATATGCTTTTCAAGTGTAAGACAGATTATAATAATGACATTTGAAAATATGGAGAATGGATATATACACACGTAAAACTCTCAAATTTGACACATGGGGACATAATTTCGGTGGGAGCTGCTCGATGCAGATTTATCGCCCCAAGATTTGAAAAAAATGAGATATGCTTTCGGCGAGGTTTGACAAAACCTACACACTTGTCTCCCACGTGAAACATGAAAAATGGAGATACACTTTCGGCGGAGGTTGACAAAACCTCCACACTTGTCTCCCACGTGTACTTATGCCATAGGGTAGTCATATGGTTCGTCAAAAAGAAAATTTGAAATTAAAACAAACAAAATCAACAAACAACAACAACACAAAAACAACATTGATAATCAGATCAAACGAAACCAGAAAAAAAATTCTACAACAACAACACACATTCAAATATACAAGTAGTTGTGATTGTGGCTCACATCTTCCTCTGGTTTTACATCCAGTAACGGCTGAAACGCCTTCTATGAGTCGGGGATTTGCTTCCCATCCAGTTTTCTTATAAATTGGCAAACAGGATCGTTTTTAGTCAGATTCCGTAGACTATAACACCGCAATTCATCATGAAATTGTGTCCATAGATTAAGCAATTCACGTTGAACAAGTCCACAAGAATGTGATTCAAGAGTTAATAAAACATTATCCAGCGACTCATTACTCAGGCCATTCTTAATAAATGATAGTTTATCTTCTCTATTTCTGGACACAAAACCTAATGAATGACAAGTCTAGTTACAATTCCATCTAGCACATTTATAACATACTTGTAACCTTTTCGCTCTTCGCCTCTTGGCGTAGTAGCTTTTTCCTAGACCAGGCATGTATTTTGCGAGATTAATGTCCGGCTCACCGGACAATCGCACCTTGGCTTCGATAAGCCATCGGATATCCGCAGGCATATTTAAGAGCATCAATACCCAAAGTCTAGTCATTCGTACTTTATAAATTTTGAACACAGCATTTTGAGGAAGTGAAGGGAAATATTTTACGAAGGTTCGACAGAAATATATCAGCATCCATTGAAGAGAAGAAAAGGAGAGATATTACCGATAATGCGATTGAGTCTGTTCTTCTCCAAGATATGCGCGTTTCAAACCTTCGGGCTATGGCTTCAGCTTCCGTTTAGATGTTTCCTCAAGCTGTTGCACAAATGAGCTCAAAGCACGGAAAAATCAAATTAAACAAAAGAAACGAAAAGAAAACAAAATAAAATAAAGACGCATAAAAGAAATAAAAACACAATAGCAAACAAAAGTCAAAATTAAACAAAGAAACAAATGAGACAGATGGCAAAGAAAGATAAAACCTGATCAATTAAGTTCGATAAAGCCTATGAGAGGAATCTCCTCGAGACACAAAAATTGATCATCATTACCTTCTTTTCTTCTTCTTTTTTTATTTATTTTTCAAAAACATTGGGCTGCCTCCCAATAAGCACTTGGTTTAACGTCCTCAGCCTGACGTTATCTGCCCTCACTCATCAAGATAAGTTGGCTCGTAGAGAGGTACCTCATCGATGTCCTGCATCACTGAATTCTCATAGTAAGGCTTCAGCCTATGCCCATTCACCTTGAATACTTTGTCCGTTTTTAAGCTCTTGATTTCCACTACACCATGAGGAAAAATATTAGTAATAACAAAAGGTCCAACCCATCGAGATCGTAATTTACCTGGAAATAACTTGAGGCGAGAATGAAATAAAAGAACTTTCTGTCCCACTTCAAAATTCTTCCTGGAGATCATTTTATTATGAAATGCCTTAGTTTTCTCCTTGTAATTCTGGAATTCTCATAGGCATCATTTCTAAGTTCTTCCAATTCTTGCAGTTGAAGCTTCCTTTGTTCTCCAGCAGCATCCATCTCCATGTTACAAAGCTTTACTGCCCACCATGCTTTATGTTCGAGCTCCACTGGAAGGTGGCATGGCTTACCATAGACTAACCTATACAGAGACATACCAATAGGTGTCTTGTAAGTAGTCCGGTATGTCCAAAGTGCATCATTCAATCGTAGGCTCTAATCTTTTCAGTTCGGATTCACTGTCTTCTCGAGAATGGACTTGACTTCTCGATTTGAAACTTCAACTTGACCACTAGTTTGTGGATGATATGCAGTAGACAACTTGTGAGTGATGTTGTATTTCTTGAGCAAGGCTTCAAATGTTCGGTTGCAGAAGTGTGTCCCTCTATCGCTAATCATGGCTCTTGGTGTTCCAAATCTCGCAAAAATGTTAGATTTCATAAAATCTACAACAACTTTAGAATCATTAGTTCTCGTAGCTCTTGCTTCCACCCATTTAGAAACATAATCCACAGCACGTATAATGTAAACATTACCAAAAGATGAAGGAAAAGGACCCATGAAATCAATACCCCACACATCAAAAATCTCAACAACAAGTATAGGGTTTTGTGGCATTTGATTTTTTGGCACTTAAATTACCTGTCCTTTGACAACGGTCA